>JAPXFY010005742.1:0-14278 GCA_030674185.1 Monoplex corrugatus
GTAGTAAGATCATAGCATACGGGTCGCTACAAAGATTGCTCTGTATATGCAGTAGTTCTGAGCGTCCTGCAGTAGTGCTGCTAGATCTGGATTCCCTTCCAACCACACATTCAACAGCTGGAACAGTTCCACCACAAACGTCTGTTGGAGGATCTGCAAAAGCACGTGGCAAAACCGAGATTCCATCCTTTAAGTTGTGAAGAAGTGTGGCCGGCTTGCCATGAACAGAGTGTCTGCTCAGCAAGTGTCAGATACGTTGGGCAGGACATACGCGTTGTCGGCATGGAGGACAACCACATCCCAAAAAATGTTGATTCACGGAGAGCTGATCAGTGTGATTTGTTTGATACGGTTTTGGCCCTGATGTGTCTCTCAGCAGTCGGCTGAGTTTTAACCCTTTGACATCTGCCGCAACCTGTCCACCAGCAGCCTGCATTCCCAGCCATACTAGCAAAACAAAACTTAACCCTTTGATACCCTCACTCTATCCACCAGCATCCTGCATTGCCAACCATGCTAACAAAGAAAAAACAACCTTTTGATTTCCTCACCCTATCCACCAGCTTCCTGCAGGAAGCTGGTGGATAGGTGAGGAAATCAAAAGGTTAAGCTTTTTGCAGCTAGTGGATAGGGTGAAGTGGTCAAGGGGTGAAAAGTAAAACACCAATAGTAATAAAACGATAATAAAATGCCCGGTCTAGACTGCCGCCCTCAAGAACAAAGTCGAAAAGAAAATAAATTCAGTGGAATTGTGGTTCCATAGACGACTCTCAAGGGTGAGCTGCAAAGACACGACAAGTGACAAGAGCTTACTCGACAGGCCGAAAACCCAGAGACAACTTGTACAGGCCATCCTCTGGACATGTGTGCAGAAACAAAAGAAAAATGCACTCTAATGACATATGTCATCCAGGGAAAAGTCGAGGGCAAAAGAGGAAGGTGGAGACCACGAACAAACTATCTAGGAAACATCAAGGAGTGGACAGGTCATAACAGTCCACAGATTTTCAGTCTGGTTGAGGAAAGACAGATGTGAAGGACAGAGACCCAGAGAGCAGTGCGGGCAGCCAACATTCCAAGGACTGATGCTGTAGAGTGAGTGAATGAGTGGGTGAGTGGGTGAGTAATGAAGCGAAACTGTTTTGGTATCTTTGTAACAGACGTCCCTCCCTCTCTCTCTCTTTCTCTCTCTTTCTCTCTCTCTGTCTGTCTGTGTGTGTTTGTATGTGTATGTGTGTCCTTGTATCTGAGTTGTTCTCCAGAAATGGTGACTCCGAGGTTGCATCAGGTCAAAAATGAAACATGAAACAGGGATTGTGGATTTATGCTGATTAGAAAGGGACTGTTATCTAAATTCTTAATTATGCTTTAAAAAATCAGTGAGGCAATCTGTTTTAATATTCTTGAGACTTGAAACAGGGGGTCCATCAGGGTGTCGCGTACATTACGGTGTGACACATTTGAGATGTAAGCCACACAATTTTAGATACTGCATGCACAATTGCTATGGAAATATAACATATAGCAAGGAAGAAAGCAATCAAAGCAATAAAAAGTGCTTTTATGTCAAACTTGGATCACATATGACCCTTCTAAAAGTGTGACAATGTAATGTACGCGACACCCCCAATGTAACTTTGTCATGGACGTTAACCATCAACAGACTTTTCTTGCAATGCCTACATAGTTCTGTCTGACAAGAAGCTCAAACAGTGTGCATATCAGAAAGCACCACATCATTCAACAGCTGAGAGGAAAGTTAAGATCAGTGAATACCATCACTGCATTACATGTGACGACAATAGTGGACATTAAAGGAAAAACACAGAAAATAGCAGTTTTCACTCCACAAAAGTTTATTATTCTAATAAACAGTGTTATAAAAAAACACATTAGGATCCCTTTTCCTGATCTACCTTCTGAAGAAGCTGCAAACGCATTCTCTCAGTTCTTTTTTGACAAGATTCAGAAAATCATGCAGACTTTCCCACAAATTCATCACAATCTAATTGCTGCACCCTCTGCTTGTGGTCCTGATGCAATGTCTGATTTTGAGCCCATCTCACTTGAAACCATCCAGAAACTGTTGTATAAGTCCAAACCAACCACTGCAGCTGTAGATCCAATTCCGACAACACTCCTTCTAGAATTTTCGGACATTCTGCTTCCTGTAATTCAGGAAATCATAAATCTCAGCCTTCAGTCGGGAACCGTACCCAAACCTCTTAAGCAAGCTATTGTCAAACCACTACTCAAAAAGCCTGGTTTAGACCCTGAGATCCTAAATAATTACCGTCCAGTTTCGAACTTGCCATTTCTTTCAAAACTTATAGAGAGAGCCGTTGTGGATCAGTTGACAGCACATCTTGTCTCACACAATCTCGAAGTGAAGTTCCAGTCAGCGTACAAATGTGGACATAGTACTGAAACTGCACTTCTCCGCATATTAAATGACCTCCTTTCTTTTCTTGACCACGGTGACAATGCCATTCTTGTTCTGCTAGACTTGAGCGCTGCTTTTGATACCATGGATCACACCCTTCTCTTGCAGCGTCTTCACACTGAAATCGGCCTGAACAAAACTGTCTTGTTAGGGTTCACTTCATATCTTTCTGAGAGATCTCAAAAAGTTCTTGTCCGGTCTTCATATTCGAAAGAAACACCTCTTCTTACAGGCGTTCCGCAAGGATTGGTCCTCGGACCTCTTCTCTTCTCTCTATACACAAGACCCCTCGCTTCTCTGATTGAACAGTTCAATGTTGATTTTCATTTCTTTGCGGATGATTCCCAACTCTATTCCCGCCTTCCCTCCGACAATACTCTCGCTCTTGAATCAAAGAAAAATGTTGAATTGTGCTGTCTGGAAATAAAACATTGGATGTCTGCAAACCGGTTGAAGTTGAATGAAGAGAAAACTGAAGTTCTGCTGGTCGGAACTGCTCTTAAAAGAAAAATTGTCCCTTTTTCTTCACTTTCGGTCTGTAGTGCAGACATCCCTTTCTCGAAGAAAGTAAAAACACTAGGAGTGTTTCTGGATGCTAATCTCTCGATGCGTGATCAGATCAATTCAATCATCAGAACTTGCTACGGCCATATCCGATCTCTTGGTAAAGCCTGCCAGTACTTGACTATTCAAGCTGCTAAGACTGTTGCTGTCACACTAGTACTCTCAAAATTAGACTACTGTAATAGTCTACTTGCTGGTCTCCCTCAGGTGAAAATACAGCGTCTGCAGGCTGTACAAAACGCAGCTGCCAGAGTAATCTCTAGATGCAGGAAGACTGAACACATAACTCCCATCTTACGGAATCTGCACTGGCTCCCAGTTCAACAACGCATCAATCACAAACTACTAACTATCACCTACCGTGCACTCAACTCTAGTAGTCCTTCTTATCTTAAAGATCTTCTTTCTGAATATAAACCTGTTCGCAGTCTGAGATCTGCTTCCAAGTCTCTTCTTCATGTTCCTGGGACAAGGGATGTTAAAACCAAAAGATATGGTCAGCGAGAATTTAAATACCTTGCCCCTACCAAGTGGAACATGCTTCCCATGAGCATCAGGGAGAAAAAGACTCATTCATCCTTTAAATCTAGTCTCAAGACACACTTTTTCTAATGTTGTATGGGATTGTTTATTTGAATGTGAATACCTTGAATGCCTTTATGAATGTTGGTGCAAAGGCTGTGTGGAATTGTTTTTGTGCCCCCCCCCCCCCCCCCCCCCCACCGTGCGCCGCGAGCATGCTTTTATAGCATGGAGATTTTTGTTGCGCGATATAAATTTTCATTCATTCATTCATTTAATACATTAGGGTCCATTTGGATGATAAATCATGACAGGACTCGAGGCCCCAGTTTGCTTAGGTCCAGCATGGTGACTAAGTGGACGAAACCCATGCGATGTCCTCCTTCTCGGGCCAGTTGAAGGAACCATTAGTTTCCTTTAGGAAGCTGATTTCAAAGTCTTCTTCCTCCTTGGACAGGATCTGAAACATAGTGTAATAATATGAAATAGCTACAAGCTTTTATTCCTTGTATTACTTCGTTACAGCTATAACGCCTGTAAAACACTGACCATGTGATGGGGACAATCTGTCAAAGAATTAATAGATGTTTTCATTCTCATACAGTTACTTACTGTATTAAGTAAGAAATACGCCTTCGCAACTTCTTTGCTAATGGTGATATGGTGTCACGTGACAAGCTGGAAGAATAGGGGGGTGGGGGGTGGGGGGTGGGGGTGGATGTGCAAAATGTGGGTCGGTTTCCTCTGTGTACTAATCCCATAGATGACCATAATATTTTAATAAAGTCTGTCTTGTGCATGTTGTCTTTGTACACTAAACCAATGGCAGTTTTACACATTCATCATTATAAAGAAGTATGCACTTACTCTTTTACTGTCGCTATTGACTACAGTAAAAGTAGTCATATTATCACTCCTCCATATTCTTTTAAGGATGTCTTCTGTCCATGCTTGACCGGAACATGTACAATGACATACATTCCAGTCTTGAAATCATTGAACAGGGAAATTTACATCTGAGTCAACGTAACCAAATCATAATTTCCATAATGATTTTCTTTAGTTATGCTGCAATAAAAGCAAAGCCATTAATAAAACGTTTGAAATCTTCATCTTCAAAAGTATACAAATTCAAATATTTACACCATATCAGATATTTAGATCCTATCAGTTTATACCAAATATTTATATCCTATCAGTTTATTTAATAAAAGTCTGGCTGAGCAATGAAATAGATAGTTCCTTTCAAAATCTATTCAATAAGCTGATAATTAACTTGAAAAAAATGATCCACAAATAAATTAAATATCAATTAAGAATGGCTGAAAATAGCGGAAAAGTCTGCTTGTCACAAGTAAAGTTGGCCTACGCTACGATCGTCACGTCTAAATTACACATAACTTTACGCACAACAAAATAGCGGTTATCGTTACTTGATAATGAGTACTCAATAATTTTTGTGAAAGATAAGAACTGAAAAGAACAGTTTCTTTTAAAATTCTGCAAGTAAGGGTGTTGTGCTTTATGTGTGATGTAGCCACCGGAAGTCATCTTGACACATTCACACCACGGCGAGTGTCACAGTAATACGTGGGATGGCAGTGAGGAAAATGTTGAATTCCTGATCAGAAACAAATGAAATTGTGAAAATATCCAACAGAAGAGTTAAAATATGTGCAGGATTAACTGTTTTACAATTTTACGCTTGAACAAGCACCCAATCGCCCACAATCGTATTCCGACCGTGCCGTGCATTTCCTGCGACAAGCTTGCTTCAAGCTAAAAGACCGACGTTTCGGTTCTTTTTTGACTGCGCACAAAGATCAAATAAAACAAAAATGTATTTAAAATGTCTTTAAAAGATGAATGATATATTTATAAAAGTCATATTACTCACCTGAGTTGACGATAGTTGAGATTAAAGAAGAAATTGGCCGTTGTTTGGGCAGATTCGGTGCTTCCCCCGATGAGCGTCCCGTGTTTACGATAGTTGAAGAGTGTGACAAAGCACTTTTTGTGAAATCCCGCGTCATTCCCAAGAGGGGTATACCCAAATAAATAGCACCACATGATCTGTTGTTATATGTAGCTTGTATCAGCTTATCCAGGTTAGCGAATGTGTGAAGTCCCTGGTCAAATTTTCACTTCGTTCGCGGGCCGTCCCGTACACTAAGGGCGTGACACAGCTGACAAAAGCTGATCATATTTTTTTTTATTCAAGGTGCATTTCTCTGAAAAAGGTGATATTTCTCACATCTATTTAATGCTCTTTCAGACTAAATATGTTAGAACTTCACTTGTTGCCGTGGTTGTATTCAAGTCCAGTGCAAAGTCACACAGAAAGTGTGACAAAATATGTAAGCACGGGACGGGTATTTTTAGACCTTCGAATCACGCAAAATAAAAAAAAGACTGACACAAATAACTGTACCAAATGTTTTATTGACACAACATCGCCGCAGAAACAGGAAATTAACAACAGACATAATCTAATAATGATGACACATAACTTCAACTGAAGTAGGTGGCCTCGCGCAATATTCGGGCGGCCATTTTGAGGTTTCGTTTTCGATTTTCAGCAACTTCAGCTCAAAGATCAATGTCCTACATCTCTGAATCTGATGTTACTGATCCCTTAATGTATACTGAAGTGTGAGATGCCATTGGCATCGGTGCAAAAGGTACAGAAGAAATATGTTGAGACATAAAAAACATGCACCCTGCGGATTCACCATTTCTGGAGAACAACTCATCTATGTGTGTGCATGTTTTGTTTGTGTATGTACGTATGTATGTATGTTTATGTATGTATGTAAGTATGTATGTCTGTCTGTCTGTATGTATGTATGTATGTATGTGTGTATGTATGTAAGTATGTATGTATGTATGTATGTATGATTGTGTGTATGTTACGTATGTATGTATGTATGTATGTACCTACGTACGTACGAATGTATGTATGTATGTATTCATGCATGCACGTACATACGTACGTACGTGCGTATGTATGTATGTATGTATGTATGCATGTATGCATGCATGCATGCTTGCATGCATGTGTATATGTATGTATGCATGTATGTATGTATGTATGTATGTATGTTTTATGTATGTATGTATGTACGTACGTACGTGTGCATGTATGTATATATATGTGTATGTGTGTACGCATGTGTGTGTATGTGTACGTGTGTGTGTGTTGTTCATGAATGCGTGCGATCATGCGAGTGGGCATCATCCCCATGAGACTTCTCTTCTCGTTCAGTAAACAAGGAGATTAATTCCCTGTCCCCACATTTTCTTTCGCCTGGCGTGTCATCCAGTCCGCCGGCATAATTGTTTGTAAAGAGAGAAGGACATTAGCATAAAAGCGTCCAGAAAAAAGAGAGAAAAAACAAAGGCATACTGTACTCCTGGGGACAATGAAACTGGAACGACAGCGGAGTTGGGGGGTGGGGGTGGGCATGAATACCTTGTACATGTTGACCACAGGAAAACAAAGGAAAAAACATGAACAGACGAACCGATCAATGAATCTTGTAGAGGCCAGACAGAAATTTGTTGAAAACAAACTGAAACACTGTTAGAACTCAAAGAAAGTAAAACAAAAGGACACAGACAGACAAGGAAACAGGAACCAGAACAAACACGAAAGAAGAATAAGAACACTATTTAATACAACCAGAGAAAACTGGCGCAAATTTTCGGCCAACTGGCCTTTGTCATGCGTAAGATCACAAACAAACAAACACTGGATACAAAAATTAGGAGAAAAAGACTTAAACTTCCCTGCTGCTCTGTCCAGTGTGATAAAAGGAATAAACTGACTAAAATGACATCATAATGTGTTTTTGAGTAAATATGATGTCAGAGCGGAAGTGAGATGAATTCTGTAATTTGAAAAGTGGTCATGCCGTGTTAATATTGTCTTATCCTGAAGAGGATCCAGGGTTAAAATTAAAACTATGATGCACTAGCTAAGAGTAGCATTTGAAATGTAAAGGATCCTACTGTTAAATAATGCATAAGAGAAAATATAAGCATATCAACGGCTGAATGGGAAATCAAGAGGTATGGCTGACGTAAATAAAACAAGGAAAAAGACAAAGAAAAAAACAACAACAACAAAAAAACCACCCCAAAACACGTGTTTCCTAAGAAACAAACAAACAACAAAAAAAGATATTTCCTTGATTCAATACGGAGAGAGGCAAAAGAGGTCTGCGATCGAACAGACAAAATACAAATTGCGAGGCAGACGCGCACTGGGGGTGACATTGATTTCAGCAGACAGGCTTGCTGTTGCTGTTATTTGTTATTCGTTCGCAGAAACCGTCTGACTGGCCAAAAGTGGACAGCGCGGACAGACAGACCCGGGACAGCCACAAAAACCTAATGTCTGATCAGTGTCCCGTCCTGTGGCCTGTCTGGATCAGGACTAGAGCCCCCTGCTTCCCCCATGGGTTTGAGTCTGGCTTTAGAAACAAAACAAAATACATACATTAAAACAAAAACCGTTTTTGTTTGTAGTCTCCAGCACCCCCCCCCCCCCCACACTTGTGATGCAAAAAGAACAGGAATTTTGTTTGGTGACATTATGTTTATTCCATGCATACAATCACGCTCATTCACATCACGCTCGCTCACATCACGCTGGCTCACATGGCGTTCACACACACACACACAACACACACACACACACACACACACACACACACACACACACACACACACACACACACACACCAAGCTCACACACATCACGCTCAGTCACATCACGCTCACACACATCAGGCTCACACACATCACGCTCACACCCACACTCACACATGCTCACACACATGACGCTCACACACCTCACACTCATATACGCTCACACACATGACGCTCACACAACACGCTCACACATCTGGCACATACACATCACACTCACATGACACTCACACACATGACGCTCACACACGTGACGCACACTCAATCACGCTCAGAACATCACGCTCATTTATGCCATGCACAGACAGATCACGCTCACTCACATCACGCCCACTCACATCACGCTCACTCACATCACGCCCACTCACATCACGCCCACTCACATCACGCCCACTCACATCACATCACTCATATCACGCTCACTCACATCACGCCCACTCACATCACACCCACTCACATCACGCCCACTCACATCAAATCACTCATATCACGCTCACTCACATCACGCCCACTCACATCACGCCCACTCACATCACATCACTCATATCACGCTCACTCACATCACATCACTCATATCACGCCCACTCACATCACGCCCACTCACATCACATCACTCACATCACGCCCACTCACATCACGCCCACTCACATCACATCACTCATATCACGCTCACTCACATCACATCACTCATATTACGCTCACTCACATCACGCCCACTCACATCACGCTCACTCACATCACGCCCACTCACATCACGCCCACTCACATCACGCCCACTCACATCACATCACTCATATCACGCTCACTCACATCACATCACTCATATCACGCTCACTCACATCACGCCCACTCACATCACGCCCACTCACATCACATCACTCATATCACGCTCACTCACATCACATCACTCATATCACGCCCACTCACATCACATCACTCATATCACGCTCACTCACATCACATCACTCATATCACGCTCACTCACATCACGCCCACTCACATCACGCCCACTCACATCACATCACTCATATCACGCTCACTCACATCACATCACTCACATCACGCCCACTCACATCACATCACTCATATCACGTTCACTCACATCACATCACTCATATCACGTTCACTCACATCACGCCCACTCACATCACGCCCACTCACATCACATCACTCATATCACGCTCACACATCACATCACTCATATCACGCCCACTCACATCACGCCCACTCACATCACGCCCACTCACATCACGCTCACTCACATCACGCCCACTCACATCACATCACTCACATCACGCTCACTCACATCACATCACTCACATCACGCTCACTAACATCACATCACTCACATCACATCACTCACATCACGCCCACTCACATCATGCCCACTCACATCACATCGCTCACATCACGCCCACTCACATCACATCACTCACATCACGCTCACTCACATCACATCAATCACATCACATCACTCACATCACGCCCACTCACATCACGCCCACTCACATCACGCCCACTCACATCACGCTCACTCACATCACGCCCACTCACATCACGCTCACTCACATCACGCCCACTCACACCACGCCCACTCACATCACGCCCACTCACATCACGCTCACTCACATCACGCCCACTCACATCACGCCCACTCACATCACGCTCACTCACATTCACGCTCACCCACATCACATCACTTATATCACGCTCACATCACGCTCACTCACATCACGCCCACTCACATCACGCCCACTCACATCACGCTCACTCACATCACGCTCACATCACATCACTTATATCACGCTCACATCACACTCACTCACATCACGCTCACTCACATCACGCTCACCCACATCACATCACTTATATCACGCTCACTCACATCACATCACTCATATCACGCTCACTCACATCACATCACTCACATCACGCTCACTCATATCACATCACTCATATCACGCTCACTCACATCACATCACTCATATCACGCCCACTCACATCACATCACTCATATCACGCTCACTCACATCACGCTCACTCATATCACGCTCACTCACATCACATCACTCATATCACGCCCACTCACATCACATCACTCATATCACACTCACTCATATCACGCTCACTCATATCACGCTCACTCACATCACGCTCACTCACATCACGCTCACCCACATCACATCACTCATATCACGCACACTCACATCACATCACTCATATCACGCTCACTCATATCACGCTCACTCACATCACGCTCACTCACATCACATCACTCATATCACGCTCACTCACATCACGCTCACATCACATCACTCATATTACGCTCACTCACATCACATCACTCATTATCACACTCACTCACATCACGCTCACATCACTCATATCACGCTCACTCACATCACATCACTCATATTACGCTCACTCACATCACGCTCACTCACATCACATCACTCATATCACGCTCACTCACATCACGCTCACTCATATCACGCTCACTCATATCACGCTCACTCACCTCACGCTCACTCATATCACGCTCACTCATATCACGCTCACTCACATCACGCTCACTCACATCACATCACTCATATCACGCTCACTCACATCACGCTCACTCACATCACATCACTCATATCACGCTCACTCATATCACGCTCACTCACATCACGCTCACTCACATCACATCACTCATATCACGCTCACTCACATCACGCTCACTCACATCACGCTCACTCACATCACGCTCACTCACATCACATCACTCACATCACGCTCACTCACATAACCATCACTCATATCACGCTCACTCACATCACATCACTCATATCACGCTCACTCACATCACGCTCACTCACATCACGCTCACTCACATCACATCACTCACATCACGCTCACTCACATCACGCTCACTCACATCACGCTCACATCACATCACTCATATCACGCTCACATCACGCTCACTCATATCACGCTAACTCACATCACGCTCACTCACATCACATCACTCATATCACGCTCACTCACATCACATCACTCATATCACGCTCACTCATATCACTCACATCACATCACTCATATTACGCTCACTCACATCACGCTCACTCACATCACTCACATCACATCACTCATATCACGCTCACTCATCACGCTAACTCATATCACGCTCACTCATATCACGCTCACTCATATCACGCTCACTCACATCACGCTCACTCATTTCACGCTCACTCACATCACTCACATCACATCACTCATATCACGCTCACTCATCACGCTAACTCATATCACGCTCACTCATATCACGCTCACTCACATCACGCTCACTCACATCACGCTCACTCACATCACATCACTCACATCACGCTCACTCACATCACATCACTCATATCACGCTCACTCACATCACATCACTCACATCACATCACTCACATCACATCACTCACATCACGCTCACTCACATCACGCTCACTCACATCACGCTCACTCACATCGCCTTCACTCACATCACGCTCACTCACATCACGCTCACTCACATCGCCTTCACTCACATCACGCTCACTCATATCACGCTCACTCATATCACGCTCACTCATATCACGCTCACGTCGAAAAGATGTCCAGGGGAAGCAGTGTTCAATATCTAGTGCCCATAGCACGTCGACTGTGTATGTGTGTAAGTACATGTATGTATGTACTTACACACATACACACATACATACACACATACTACATACATACTACATACATACATACATACATTGTGTGTGTGTGTGTTTGTGTGTGTGTGTGTGTGTGTGTGTGTGTGTGTGTGTGTGTGTGTGTGTGTGTGTGTGTGTGTGAAGACTGCATCTTTTCCTAACATACATGATGCAATGTAAGGAACTGAATTTTAAAATGTCCTTTTCCTCCTCTTTCGAGACATCAAAACCAAAACTTTTACTCCAAACTAGTACCCAGTCGACGTGCTATGGGCACTAGATATTGAACACTGCTTCCCCTGGACATCTTTTCGACGATTTTAACAGGCTAATAAACTATCCAGTTCTGAGGAAAAACCAAAACGGGTTTCGCCAAAACAGATCGACATCTGGACAAATACTCACCATCAGACACATATTTTAAGGCATAAAAGCCAAAAACCTCCCAGCTGTTCTCTTATTCATCGACTTGTCCAGAGCCTTTGATTCGATCCACCGAGGAAAGATGAAGGAGATTCTAACTGCATATGGACTACCCAAGAAAACAGTAGACGCCATCATGATGCTGTATCAGAATACCCGCTCTATGGTTCGCTCCCCCAATGGAGACACAGACTTCTTCAACATCACTGCTGGAGTCCTTCAAGGAGATACGCTTGCCCCCTACATTTTCATCATCTGTCTCGACTATGTGCTGAGGAAAGCAGTGGATAAGAACAAAAAACTCAGCTTTACCCTTACAAAACAAGAGCAGACGCTATCCTGCGGTAAAGATAACAGATGCGGATTATGCTGATGACCTGGCTGTTCTCGCAGACCTCCTAAAGGATGCAACATCTCTCCTTCACAATATCGAAAGAACAGCAATGGAGATCGGGCTCCACCTCAATGCAAACAAAACAGAGTTCATCTATCTGAATCAAGACGCATCAGAAGGTATGAGAAGTCTCAATGAAATGGGATCAAACAAGCTCAAGACTTTAAATACCTGGGCAGATACATTGACTCCACAGAACAAGACGTCAATACCAGACTCGGAAATGCCTGGGGTGCTTTAAATAAACTGGGCAAAATTTGGAAATCCAATCTACCAGACAACCTGAAAAGGAACTTCTTCCGAGCAGCAGTAGAGTCCGTTCTTACATATGGCTCAATCTCTTGGACCCTAACAACGACATTGGAGGGAGAAGAAGATTGATAGAGCATACACACGAATGCTGCGTGCAGCCCTGAACAAATCCTGGAGAGAACATCCAACTAACAAAGAGTTATACGGTAAGATCCCACCAATCAGTAAATCAATACGTCAACAAAGACTGCGTTTCGTGGGATACTGCTGGCGTAGCAAAGAAGAACTGGTGGGAGATGTTCTACTATGGAGACCCAGTCACGGCAAACAGACCAGGACGTCCAAAGAAGACCTTCATCGACCAACTGATGGATGATACGGGCTGTCAGTATAATGAACTACCTACTGCAATGTCTGACAGAGAGGGATGGAGGAAACGTGTCATGGATAGCCGAGCAAGCTCGACATGATTGATTGATTGATTGAATAGACTATGATAAAAGTATTTTCCACCATCTCTTTCTGTCTCTCTCTCTCTGTCTCTCTCTGTGTCTCTCCTTTCTCTTTCTCTCTGTCTCTGTCTCACTGTCTACCTCTTTCTCTGTCTCTGTAAATTCTGATGGATCATGGTTATCATCATCGTCATCACAGTTATCACCATCATCATCGTCGTAATCATTGTTGCGGTTGTTGTCGTTGTCCTCATTGCCGTTTGTACCATCACAGTGATCAATGTAGGTGGCTGTTATCATTGTCGTCTTTCTCGTCGTCCCCGTTCCTCCCTTCTCCTTCTTCATTTCTTTATTCTTGATGTCAGGCTTGACCGTACCTGATTCAGAGACTGAACACTCCAGTCTGTCATATTGCTTAGTAGTAATGATGATGATGATGATGATGATGATGATGATGATGATGACGACGACGACGACAGTGGCGATGATGACAGTGATGATAATGACGATGATGACGACGCCGAACAATGACATTCATGATGATGATGACGACGATGATGATGACAAAGAGGATTCCAATGATGATGATGAGGAGGAGGAGGAAGAGAAAGAGGATGGTGATAATGATGATGATGACAATGATAATAATAACGATGATGACGATGACAGCTATGACAGTGATGACGATGTTGATGATGATAATGACGATGACGACGACGACAATGATGATAATGATAACGATAATGATGATAATGAGGATGCTGATGTTGTTCCTGCTGTCATTATTGTTAATCGTCTGTCCCCTCAGATCCGG
>JAPXFY010000574.1:0-25000 GCA_030674185.1 Monoplex corrugatus
TTTTAGTATTATCTCCTGGACTCATTTAAGTCCATTTTCTTCTATTATTAGGCTTTGCTCAAACCAGGTGTTTCCTACTATGAACTGTGCCCATTCTACAAGTTTCCCTCCCCTTTCAGTTTGTGTACCAAGGCCATGAGGTCCAACTATATCCTCTACCCTATCCTTTTCCACGTTGCTGGGTAGAAAATCGTAAACTTATAACATGACGTATGGATTTTATGTATAACGCGTAATTTTTTTTAACCCACGCAATTCAATTTTAGTTTCAGTTTCGCAGATGACGTCTCTGCGCTCGGAGCGAATTCCATATGCACTAACATCACAGGTGCTACGTGTATTGTGACCGTGGCACAAGCCTTAAGCCTGCACGCAAACCCATGAGCTGGCCAGGCCCTGAGGCCCTACTTAGACTGTTTTACCTTCGTCTATATTTTACGCTAAAAAGTTGCTCGTCTCTGGTTCCCTAGGCAACAAAGTCGGTACAACGTAGATGTAAATGTAGCCTGTTTTTTTGTTTTGTTTTTTAGTCGGCTTACGTTTACCGTATAGTGTGTTTTGTCGTATGCTTATGATTACCGTATAAATGTAGGTTTTGTGGTCTGCTTATGATTACCGTATAGTGCAGGTTTTGTACATGTATAGTGATTTTTGTGGTCGGCTTATGATTACCGTATAGTGTAGGTTTTGTGGTCAGCTTAAGATTACCATGCGAGTGCAGGTTTTGTGGTCGGCTTATGATTACTGTATAGTGTGATTTTTGTGGTCGGCTTTTGATTACTGTGTAGTGTAGGTTTTGTGGTCGGCTTATGATTACTGTATAGTGCAGGTTTTGTGGTCGGCTTATGATTACTGTATAGTGTAGGTTTTGTGGTCGGCTTATGATTACTGTATACTGATTTTTGTGGTTGGCTTATGATTACTGTATAGTGTAGGTTTTGTGGTTGGCTTACGATTACTGTATACTGATTTTTGTGGTTGGCTTATGATTACTGTATAGTGTAGGTTTTGTGGTCGGTTTGATTACCGTATAGTGCAGGTTTTGTGGTCGGCTTATGATTACCATATATATGTAGGTTTTGTGGTCGGCTTATGATTACTGTATAGTGTAGGTTTTGTGGTCGGCTTATGATTACTGTATAGTGCAGGTTTTGTGGTCAGCTTATGATTACCGTATAAATGCAGGTTTTGTGGTCAGCTTATGATTACTGTATAGTGCAGGTTTTGTGGTCAGCTTATGATTACCGTATAAATGCGGGTTTTGTGGTCGGCTTATGATTACTGTATAGTGCAGGTTTTGTGGTCAGCTTATGATTACTGTATAAATGCAGGTTTTGTGGTCAGCTTATGATTACTGTATAGTGCAGGTTTTGTGGTCAGCTTATGATTACTGTATAGTGCAGGTTTTGTGGTCGGCTTATGATTACCATATATATGTAGGTTTTGTGGTCGGCTTATGATTACCATATATATGTAGTTTTTGTGGTCGGCTTATGAATTACCATATATATGTAGGTTTTGTGGTCAGCTTATGATTACCGTATATATGTAGGTTTTGTGGTCAGCTTATGATTACCATATACATGTAGTTTTTGTGGTCAGCTTATGATTACTGTATAGTGCAGGTTTTGTGGTCAGCTTATGATTACCATATACATGTAGTTTTTGTGGTCAGCTTATGATTACTGTATAGTGTAGGTTTTGTGGTCGGCTTATGATTACTATATAGTGCAGGTTTTGTGGTCGGCTTATGATTACTGTATACTGATTTTTGTGGTTGGTTTATGATTACTGTATAGTGTAGGTTTTGTGGTTGGCTTACGATTACTGTATACTGATTTTTGTGGTTGGCTTATGATTACTGTATAGTGTAGGTTTTGTGGTCGGTTTGATTACCGTATAGTGCAGGTTTTGTGGTCGGCTTATGATTACTGTATAGTGTAGGTTTTGTGGTCGGTTTATGATTCCGTATAATGCGGGTTTTGTGGTCGGTTTGATTACCGTATAGTGCAGGTTTTGTCGTCGGCTTATGATTACTGTATAGTGTAGGTTTTGTGGTCGGTTTGATTACCGTATAGTGCAGGTTTTGTGGTCGGCTTAAGATTACTGTATAGTGTAGGTTTTGTGGTCGGTTTATGATTACCGTATAGTGTAGGTTTGTGTGGTTGGTTTATGATTACTGTATAATGCGGGTTTTGTGGTCGGTTTATGATTACTGTACAGATAGGTTTTGTGGTCGATTTATGATTACTGTATAATGCGGGTTTTGTGGTCGGTTTATGATTACTGTACAATGTAGGTTTTGTGGTCGGTTTATGATTACTGTATAGTGCAGGTTTTGTAGTCGGCTTATGATTACTGTATAGTGTAGGTTTTGTGGTCGGCTTATGATTACTGTATAGTGTAGGTTTTGTGGTCGGCTTATGATTACTGTATAGTGTAGGTTTTGTGGTCGGTTTATGATTACTGTATAATGCGGGTTTTGTTTTCGGTTTGATTACTGTATAGTGCAGGTTTTGTGATCGGCTTATGATTACTGTATAGTGTAGGTTTTGTGGTTGGCTTACGATTACTGTATACTGATTTTTGTGGTTGGCTTATGATTACTGTATAGTGTAGGTTTTGGGGTCGGTTTGATTACCGTATAGTGCAGGTTTTGTGGTCGGCTTATGATTACTGTATAGTGTAGGTTTGTGGTCGGTTTGTGATTACCGTATAGTGCAGGTTTTGTGGTCGGCTTATTACTGTATTTATGATTACCGTATAGTGTAGGTTTTGTGGTTGGTTTATGATTACTGTATAATGCGGGTTTTGTGTCAGTGTTTTATGATTACTGTTACAGTGTCGAGTTTTGTGGTCGGTTTATGATTACCGTATAGTGCAGGTTTTTTCGTCGGCTTATGATTACTAAATGTAGGTTTTGTGGTCGGCTTTATGATTACTGTAAGGTAGGTTTTGTGGTCTGCTTATGATTACTGTATAGTGTAGGTTTTGTGGTCGGTTTATGATTACTGTATAATGCGGGTTTTGTGGTCGGTTTATGATTACTGTACAGTGTAGGTTTTGTGGTCGGTTTATGATTACTGTATAATGCGGGTTTTGTGGTCGGTTTATGATTACTGTACAGTGTAGGATTTGTGGTCGGTTTAGGATTACTGTATAATGCGGGTTTTGTGGTCGGTTTATGATTACTGTACAGTGTAGGATTTGTGGTCGGTTTATGATTACTGTATAATGCGGGTTTTGTGGTCGGTTTATGATTACTGTATAGTGTAGGTTTTGTGGTCGGTTTGTGATTACCGTATAGTGCAGGTTTTGTGGTCGGCTTATTACTGTATAGTGTAGGTTTTGTGGTCGGCTTATGATTACTATATAGTGTAGGTTTTGTGGTCGGCTTATGATTACTGTATAGTGTGATTTTTGTGTTTGGCTTATGATTACTGTATAGTGTAGGTTTTGTGGTTGGCTTAATGATTACTGTATAGTGCAGATTTTGTGGTCGGCTTATGATTACTCTATAGTGTGATTTTTGTGTTTGACTTATGATTACTGTATAGTGTAGGTTTTGTGGTCGGCTTATGATTAATGTATAGTGATTTTTGTGGTCGGCTTATGATTACTGCGATAAATCGGACAGAATGGTCCTACGCCGGGGGGGGGGGGGGGCATGTCCTTAGATTATGTGTGCGAATGCATTGATATGTGTACTTAATTTTTTTTCTTGTTGTTGAAGTTTTGTGTGTTTTGAAGCGGTTATAGCCCTGATATGGCTCTGCGCAGTCGGCTGGGCTTTAAACAACAATAAAAGGGAAAAAGAGGCTCCGTGCAGTAGGCTGGGCATTAAAACAAAAACAGTGAAAAATGTACGGTGGTGATTACCCTAGTTGTTTTTTCTTCTCTGAAAACTGTCCAATGGTGGTGGTGGTGACAGTTTTTCTTTTTGAATTTTACATGAACATTGCTGTATGGTAGTGTTTATTACCATAGTTTGTTTCACATTAAAGGAAAAGTGGCACTGACTACCACGGCTATTTTTTCTTAAACCTTTCGATGGCAACTGTATCGTAGCATTGATTAATATCAATACTTTAATTTCCGTTGTATGGTAGCATTGATTATAACAATACTTAAATTTCCGATGAAAATTTCACTTGGGAAATACAGCATTTTTGTCTTATTTTGATTACTGTAACGTATAAAGTGTGTGTGTTTTTTTTTTTTTTTTGGGGGGGGGAGGTTACAGGCAGAGATGTGTGTGTAAGACGAGGCGCGAGGTGTGCTTTTTTTTTCATTTTTGTTTCTTTTTTTGGGGTGGGGTGGGGCGGTTGTTACAGTGGGGTATGGACGGCGGCTATGTGTCTGCGTTGGTTTCTGTGTATGCGTGTTTCCGTCGTGATAGTTTTTCCCCCCCGTGGGTGTGGTGGGGTATAGCGGATGTTTAGGTCATTTGGCCTTGGGGGTGGTGATGGGTGAGTACGCTGTGTGTGCGTTTTCTAATGAAGACTGTGTTGTGTGTGCTTGTGGATGTACGGCTGTGTGGTAAAGACAGACTGCTGTTGACTTAAAATTTATTCGTTAAAATAAGAAAAAATGATTATTTTACTGTGCCTGTATTTCGTCAATTATGGGTTATTTATGAAGCTGTTTTTTATGATAGTATTTCTGAAAGTTGTAATGGTCCTTTTGTCACGTGAACAATTCATACTGCATTTTCTAACACTTTCAAGAATCTTTTCAAGATATCGTGCAATTCTTACGTCTTGACAAGATATAATGGGATTTCTCGTATGACCATACGTATGGGAAAATTAAATTGAGACTTGGAAAGATTGTTTTTTTTTCGTTTTTTTTAATTGTATTTTTAACCCTTTGACCCCCGCACCATATCTACCAATTGCAAAAACGTATCCCTTTGACTCCCTCACCTATGCACCAGCTTCCTGCAGGAAGCTGGAGGTTATGGTGTGGAAGTCAAAGGGTTTAGTTTTTGCTTTGCTGGCATGGCTGACAGTAAAGGATGTGGTGGACAGGCGGTGGTATTCAAAGGGTTAAATGTGGAGCATTATGGGAATTTAAGAAAGTTGAAAGGGTGGTTGTACGTTTTTTTTTTTCCAATTGTCTTTTTGAATAAAAGTGAGGTAATTTGTAAGTGCTGTTGGCTATGCTTTAGGCAATATGAAACTCTTACCTGCATTTACCTGCCTTTTGCCATTTAAAGAAAACATTTTACCCTCTGTTGGAGAGTGTATATATATATGTGTGCTCTGTGTTTATATTGTCTTGTGTGTGTGGTGCGCGCGTGCTTGTGCGTGTGTGTGTGGTGCGTGTGTGTGTAAGACAATGTGCGAGGTGTGCGTTTTTGTTTTGATTTTTTTTTTTTGGAGGGGGGTGTTGGGGGGGACGGTTGTTACAGTTACGGTGGGATATGGACGGTTTGTGGTTTCTGTATATGCATGTTTTCATCGTGGTAGTTGTTTTTTTTGTCTTGTGTGGTTTAATGGATGTTTAGGTCAGTTGGCCTTGGGGGTGGTTGTGGGTGAGTACGCTGTGTGTGCATTTTTCTAGTGAAAGTTGTGTATGGCTGGGTGATAAAGACATACTGCTTTTGATTTAAAAATTATTCGTTAAAGTAAATGAATATATTATTGTGCCTGTATTTCATCAATTATGGGTTATTTATAAAGCTATTTTTATGACTATTTCTGAAAATTGTAATGAAGCTCCTGTCAAGTGAACAATTCGTACTGCATTTTCGAACTCTTTAAAGAACGTTTTCCAAGATAACATGCAGTTTTTATGTTTTGATAAGATATAATGGGATTTCACTTCGTATGACCATACGTATGAGGAAATATTTAAATTGAGACTAGGAAGGATTGTTCCCGGTTTTTTTTCTTTTTGGGTTTTTTTCTTTTTAAAATTTTAACCATTTGACTCCTGCACCATACCCACCAATTGCAAAATCTTATCCCTTCGACTCCCTCACCTTGCAGGAAGTTGGACGTTAGGATGAGGGAGTCAAAGGGTTAAGTTTTTACTTTGATAGCGTGGTTTACAATGATGCTGGTGGACAGGTGGTGGAGTGTTGTGGGAATGTTTTAAATAAATTGAAACTTGAAAGGATGTTTTTTTTGTTTCTGGTCTGTTT
This sequence comes from Monoplex corrugatus, assembly GCA_030674185.1. Lineage (NCBI taxonomy): Eukaryota > Metazoa > Mollusca > Gastropoda > Littorinimorpha > Ranellidae > Monoplex > Monoplex corrugatus. Next base: position 6,149 of record JAPXFY010000574.1, read on the forward strand.
AATTAAACGTGAGTTAATTTGTAGTGTGCTGTTGGCCATGATGATCTAGATGTCGGCTGAGCTATAAGCAATATGAAACTCTTTACTGCATCATCCTGCCTTTTGCATTCTAAGGAAAACATTTTACCCTCTGTTGCGTAGTGAGTGTTTCGTTGTGTGTGTGTGTTTATATTATCTGGTATGTGTGTGTGTGCACGCGCACATGTGTGTGATGCGAGTGTGTGTGTTTATATTGTGTGTGTGTGTGGCGCACGCACGCATGTGTGGTGCATGCGTGTGTGGGTGTAAGACAATGTGCGAGGTGTTAGGGGAAATGGGGCGGTTGTTACAGTGGAAGGATTGGTCTGGGTTTTTTTTCTTTTTCAATTCATTTTAACCCCTTTGACTCCCGCACACTATCCACCAATTGCAAAAACGTATCACTTTGACTCCCTCACCGTATCCATCATCTCCCTGCAGGAAGCTGGAGGTTAGGGTGAGGGAATCATGGTCAAGTTTTTGCTTTGCTAGCATGGTTAACAATGCAGGATTCTGGTGGACAGGTGATGGTAGTCAACGGGCTAAACGGAGTGTTGTGGGAATTTAAAAAAAAAACTAAATTGAAACTTAAAGATGGTTGTACCTTTTTTTCCCCCCCATTTTTTTTTAATTAAATGAGTTAATTTGTAGTGTGCGTGTTGTTGGCCGGCCATGATAATGTTATCTAGATGTCGGCTGTTCTATAAGCTATATGAAAATCCAACTGCATTTTGCTGCCTTTTGGTGTTTAAGGAAAACATTTTACCCTCTTTTGCGGAGTGTTTGTGTGTGTGTGTGTGTTTATATTGTCTGTGTCTAGAGAGTGTGTGTGTGTGCACGCGTATGTGTGTAAGACATGTGCGAGGTGCGTGCTTTGTTATGATTGGTTGTTTTGTTTTTTTTGTTTTTTTGGGGGGCGCGGTTGTTAGTGTGTGGTTGTGTGTGTGTTTATATTGTCTGTGTCTAGAGTGTGTGTGCACGCGCATGTGTGTGGTGTGTGTGCATGTGTGGTGTAAGACATGTGCAAGGTGCGTGCTTTGTTTTTTTTGTTTTTTTTTAGGGGGGGCGGTTGTTATAGTGGGATATGGACGGTGGTTACGCGTCCTGATTGTGGTTTGTGTGTATGCATGTTTTCGTCGCAGTTTTTCTTTAGTTTTTTTGTTTTGTTTTTCTTAAGTGTGGTGGGGTGTGGCAGATGTTTAGGTCATTTGGCCTTGGGGGTGGTGGTGGGTGAGTATGGTGTGTGCATTTTCTAATGAAGACTTGTGTGTGCTTGTGGATGTATGGTTGCGTGGTAAAAGACAGACCGCTGTCGATTTAAAATTGTTTCGTTAAAAAAATTTTTTTTTAAATTTGTGTGCCTGTTTCGTCAGTTATGGGTTACTTATGAATCTATTTTTATGACCGTATTTCTGAAAGTTGTAATGAAGCTCCTTTTGTCAAGTGAATAATTCGTACTGCATTTTCCAACACTCTAACCCTTTGACTCCCGCACCCTGTAGGAAGCTGGATAGGGTGAGGGAGTCAAAGGATTAAAGTTTCGCTTTGCTGTCATGGTTGGAAATGCAGGATGCTGGTGGATAGTGTGAAGGAGTCAAAGGGTTAAATTTGTACTTTGCTAGCATGATTGGCAGTGCAGGATGCTGGTGAGCAGCCTGCGGGAGTCAAAAGGTTAAAGAATCTTTTCAAGATGGCATGCAATTTTTACATTTTGAAAAGATATAATGGGATTTCACGTCGTATGACCATGCGTATGGGAAAATGCTTAAGTTGAGACTTGGAAGGATTGGTCGTTTTTTTGTTTTTGTTTTTCATTTTAACCCTTTGACTCCTGCACACTGTCCACCAATTGCAAAAACGTATCCCTTTGACTCCCTCACCGTATCCATCATCTTACTGCAGGAAGCTGGAGGTTAGGGTGAGGGAGTCATGGTCAAGTTTTTGCTTTGCTAGCATGGTTAACAATGCAGGATTCTTGTGGACAGTTGGTGGTAGTCAACGGGCTAAACGAGTGTTGTGGGAATTTTTTTAAAAACTAAATTGAAACTTGAATGGATATTGTACATTTTTTATTCCATTTTCTTGAGTTAATTTGGTGTGTGTGCTGTTGGCCATGATAATGTTATCTAGATGTCGGCTGTTCTGTAAGGAATATGAAAATCTAACTGCGTTTTCCTGCCTTTTGCTATTGAAGGAAAACATTTTACCCTCTTTTGCGGAGTGTGTGTGTGGTTGTGTCTGTATTTACTGTGTCGTGTGTGCGTGTGAACGCGCATGTGTGTGGTGCATGCGTGTGTGTGTGTGTGTAAGACATGTGCGAGGTGCGTGCTTTGAATTTTTTTTTTGGTGGGGGTGGGGGCTGTTATAGTGGGATACGGACGGCGTTTACCGTCCTAATTGTGGTTTCTGTGTATGGATGTTTATTCGTTAAAATGTGATAATTTTGTGTGACTGTATTTCAATTATGGGTTATTTATGAAGCTATTTTGATGACTATTACTGAAAGTTGTAATTAAGCTCCTTTCTTTCAAATGAGACATTCGTACTGCATTTTCTAACACTCTTGAAAGAACGTTTTCAAGATAGCGTGCAATTTTTACATTTTGACCAGATACAATGGGATTTCACGTCGTATGACTATGCATATGGCAAAATGTTTAAATTGAGACTTGGAAGGATTGGTCCGTTTTTTTTTTCCCGTTTTTTTTTCCCCCGTTTTTTTTTCCCCTGTTTTTTTTTCAATTCTTTTTAACCTTTTGACTCCTGCACACTATCCACCAATTGCAAAAACGTATCCGACTTCCTCACCGTATCCATCTTCCTGCAGGAAGCTGAAGGTTAGGGTGAGGGAGTCATGGTTAAGTTTTTGCTTTGCTAGCATGGTTAACAATGCAGGATTCTGGTGGACAGGTGATGGTAGTCAAAGGGCTAAACGGAGTGTTGTGGGAATTTTAAAAAAAACTAAATTGAAACTTGAAAGGATGGTTGTATCTTTTTTTCCCCATTTTTTTAATTAAATGAGTTAATTTGAAGTGTGCGTGATGTTGGCCGTAATGTTATCTAGATGTCGGCTGTTCTATAAGCAATGTGAAAATCTAACTGCATTTTCCTGCCTTTCGCTATTTAAGGAAAACATTTTACCCTCCTTTGTGGAGTGTGATTGTGTGTTTATGTTGTCTGTGTATATATGTGTGTGTGTAAGACATGTGTGAGGTGCGTTTTTTGTTGATTTTTTTGGGGGGTGGGGGACGGTTGTTGTGTGTGGTGCGTGCGTGTGATTGTGGTGTGTGTGTGTGTTATTTATATTGTGTCTAGTGTGAGTGTAACGCTCTTTAAATCTTTTCAAGACATCATCCAATTTTTGATGTTTTTAGAAGTTGCATGTATACTGGAATTTCAGCTCGTATGATCATGCGTATGGGAAAATGTTTAGACGTATGGATCTTTTTTATAAGTTTTTAACCCTTTGACTCCCTTACCCTATTCGCCAATTGTGAAAGCATATCCCTTTAACTCTCTCACTCTATCCACCAGCTTCCTGCAGGAAGCTAGAGGTAAGGGTGAGGGAGTCACAGGGTTAAGTTTTTGCTTTGCTGGCATGGTTGACAGTGAAGGACGCAGGTGGACAGGCGGTGGTATTCAAAGGGTTAAAATGTGGAGTATTATGGGAATTACTTAAAATAAATTGAAACTTAAAGATCGTTGTATGTTTTTTGTGGGTTTTTTTTTCAATTCTTTTTGATTAAACCCATGATATGGCTGAAGTAGTCGGCTGGGCTATAAGCAATATGAAGTGAAATTAAATTTTTAATTAAACATGGGGTAGTTTTCAGTGATGTTGGCCATGATAATGTTGGAGACGTCGGCTGTGCTATAAGCAATATGAATTCCAACTGCATTTTCCTGCGTTTTACAACTTAGGAAAACATTGTCCCGTCTGAGTGTGTGTTGAGTGTTTTTGTGTGTTTGTCTTCTTTTTGTGTCTGGTGTGTGCGCGAGCGCGCATGTTTTGGGTGCGAGCGTGTGTGTGTATGTGTGGAAGAGCATGTGTAAGGTGTGTGCTTTTGGAGTTTGTGTGTGTGCGTGGAGGGAGGATGGGGGACGGTTAATGAGGTATGGACGGCGAATGTGTCCAAGTTATTTGTGTGATGCATGTTTTCGTTGCGGGTTTTTTTGTTTTGTTTTTGTCTTTGTTTTCTAAGTTCATGGGTGAGGTATTGCGAATGTTTAGGTCAGTTGGGGCCGGCGAGTTCGCTGTGTGTGCATTTTCTAATGAAGGCTCTATTGTGTGTGGATTTACGGTTGCTTGGCAAGGACAGACTGGTTTAAAATTCATTCGTTAAAAATAAACAAAAATGCCCTTTTGAGGATGCCGGGGGTTTCTTTCAGTATAAATAGTATACCCCACCTTCTGGAAATTGTGTACTAGAAATGCCCTCTTTTCTGTCGCTCTGTTTTTGTCTTTCACCTTTGCTTTCTGTCATTTCTTCCCATCATTTACTGCCTTGCAGGTCCATTCATCTGTACGCGTTCGATCAAGTCTCCTGTACTTTTATCTTAGAATTGATTATTGGGTACATGTATTAAATTCGTGTTTTGGCTCTGGTACAGTGAGCTATGCGGAAGCAATTTCAAGTACAGGTCTATTTTTGGTTTAGTGCCCTTATAGTTTAAATTTGTGTTCACGTATATTCTTTAATCCCCTCTGCTTCCCCGTTGGGTTGCCGGGGGCTCTTTCAGTATAAATAGTATCCCCACCTTCTGGAAATTCTGTGCTAGAAATTTGCTCTTTTCTATCACTTTGTTTCTGCCTTGTTGCCTTGCTTTCTGTCATTTCTACTTATTTTCTGCCTTGATGGTCCATTCACCTGTATTTTTTCGATTGTCTTACGTACTTTTTCTTCGGATTGCTGATTGGGTACATGTATTAAGTGCATTTTTGGCTCTAAGGAGGTGAGATCACCTAAAATTTCTTCCACATATAATAATTAATAATATTGTAATTATTATTATTATATGTGGAAGAAATTTTAGGTAATTTATGCCTGTTTTTATGTTTTGGTGTCCTTATGTATGCTTATGTTTGTATTCAGTGTTTTTTAAATCTCCCCTGTGCGATAAATAGGACGGAATGGTCCTACACCGGGGGCATGTCCTTAAGATTATGTGCGCGAATGCATTGATATGTATACTTAATTTTTTTTTTTTTTTTCCTGTTGAAGTTTTGCGTTTTGAAGCGGTTATACCCTGACATGGCTCTGCGCAGTCGGCTGGACTTTAAACAATAAAAAAAGTGCATTTTTGGCTCTAGGGAGGTGAGATATGCGGAAGCAATTTTAGGTAATTTATGCCTGTTTTTGTTTTGGTGCCCTTATGTATGCTAATATTTGTATTCAGGTGTTTTTTTAAATCTCCCCTGTGCGATAAATTGGACGGAGTGGTCAACGCCGGGGGCATGTCCTTAGATTATGTGCGCGAATGCATTGATATGTGTACTTATTTTTTCTTTTTCCTGTTGGGAGTTTTGTGCGTTTTAAAGCGGTTATAGCCCTGATATGGCTCTACGCAGTCGGCTGGGCTTTAAACAATAACAATAACGTTAGTATTCAGGTGTTTTTAAACTGTGTGATAAATTGGACAGAATGAACAACGCCAGAGGCATGGCCTAAGATTATGTGCGCGAATGCATTGATATGTGCACTTAAATGTTTGTATTTCCTGTTGAATTGTGTGTTTTGAAATGGTTATAGCTCTGATATGCTCTACTGAGTCAGCTGGACTTTAACCCTTTGACTCCCGCACCCTGTACACCAGAATCGTACATTGCCAATCATGCTAGCAAAACAAAAACTTAACCCTTTGATTCTCACCCTATCCACCAGCTTCCTGCAAGAAGGGTTGGATGGAGTCCCAAAGTTTTTGCAGCTGGTGGATAGGGTAAGGGAGCCAAAGGGTTAAACAACGATAAGTGTGTGAGGGAGAGGGCTGTCCAAGTCGAGATGAATTATTGTTTGGGGGAAGATAATTGTGTGTACATGTATTGACGGTAGTAATAAAAGTATTTTGTCGAGTGAAGATTCAGACTGCGTGTTGTCTTTCGAGTTTTATCCGTGAGATACCCCTACCCTCGTGTTTCTTGCTATTAATGCAAATGTGTTCTTGTTTTTTCTAATGAGCGTTTATGAAATTGCAACATGGCGTGTGCCTGCGTGTGTTGTGTGTGTTGATCCAATCAATGTCCTGGTTGTTAATAGGCTGACCTTTAAACAAATTGGATGAGTGGTCCGACTGGAGTTTGAATGGGCCTGTCCAGAATTCTAAGGCGTGTGATGGAGATTGGAGGCGTGTAGATATAAACGTGAGAAACTTTATGCATGATTTCCTTATGATCGTATTGTGATCAGCTTTCACTGAACAGTTTTACAAGAAGTAGGCCTACAAGTATATAGATTTTAGCCAGTCCTTTGTAAGAAGTCCAAAAGTGTGACCGCCCGCGTTCAAGCAAAGAGGAACCAAAAAAAAACAAAAAACGAAAAGAATCGGAACGCGTAAATGCAACCAGACAAGACGGAAACAAAGATATAACAAATTAAGTTAAATTTAATTGAATAATTTGAAGGGTCACAATTATAGAAAATGTATCATTGCGGAAGATAGATTTTTTTAAGTTTAAATGTGGTGGTATGATAGATTTAAGTTTAAATGTGGTTTCTAAGAAGAATATTGAGTTCCATGGACAGCGAAGAAAACAAACGAGACAGTCTTGAAGGAGGCAGACACAAGACGAACATTAATGAAGATAAGGAAAAGACGAGCAACATTTATAACACATTCTATGAGGCAAGAGAGATTAGAGCACTTGGTCACAATAGGAAAGTTGTAGGGATAGAGAACACCACCTGGTAGACCTTGGGGGGCAATTGAACGGACTTGCAGAGTGGCTGAAGAGAGGGTGGGAGATATACTTGCAGCGAAAAGGGATGGAGTCGTATGGAGGACCATAATCGCCGACGCCATGCGGTAGGGCACATGATGATGATGATAATGATAGGAGGGATTCCTCGGGCAATTCCATATGCGCTCCATCCAAATCTGCACACCCTTGGAATCTGCACAATTTACCCTCTGCATTGGTCGGATCCAGAGCAACGGCGTATCTCCTCTTTGTGCTGCCACGCGATTTCCGTCAGGCACCGTAACTTGTGGATGCTGCATGGATACATCCAGGGTAGTTGTTTGTCCTTAAAACTTGCAGGTCTTTATGGTCTTAAAACTTACAGGTCTTCATGGTCTTACAATACAAAAAATACAACACAATATAACACAGTGTAGTGCTATTTGTTGTGACGCTGGTAAAAAAAAAAAAACAACCGTGGGGATTTTATGAAGACAGACGGGACCATCTGTGTCGTGAAGACTGCTCCCTGTCCAACCTTGACGCCCCGTCAAACTGGTTACGTCAGTCTTCTAAACAAGTTGTGAAATTATATGCTTGTCTGCACGTACCTTCTATTTAACACGTCATTTACATGTAACCAAGACTATTCCAGTGATAGTCTGATACAATCATCATGTACCCTGCCGCATGGCTTTGTCGATCATGGCCCCACATATGCATCTATCGCTTGTCGCTGCAAGTACATCTTCCACCCTCTCTGTCCTCAGCCAACCTGCAAGTCCGTCCAATATTTTTTCCCTGGGTCTACCTGTTCTTTTCCTCCTGCTTTCCTGTTGTGACCAGGTGCTCGAATTCCCCTTTCCTCATAAAATGTTCTATAGATGTTTGTCTGCATTGACTCTACCCTCTCCATGAACAACTTTGTTTCTCAAACTGCCAGATCTTGCTACTATCGCCTCCATCGTATAAGCCTGATCAGGAAGTATCTCTGTCGAAACAACTGCAAAACTTGTTCTCTCCTTCATAATGTCTCGCATTGACTATTGCAATTCACTCCTGTCTGGTCTTCCTGCCTCCACCATTCACATCCTGCAGCGCATTCAAAACAATGCTGCACGCCTTGTACTAAAAAAGAAAAAAGCTGACCACATATCTCCTCCTGGCACAACTTCACTGGCTCCCTGTATCAAAGCGCATACAGTACAAACTAGACACCATGTGCTACAAAAGCCTCAATAACGCAGCCCCCGATTACCTTTCAAGCCTCTTGAGATCTATGTTCCCTCACGTACCCTCCGCTCTGCCTCCGATCCTCTGACTTTTCGCTTTCCACGCACTAAGCTCAATACCTATAGTCCACGAGCCTTCTGTTTCTGGTCCACTTTACTGGAACAAACTTCCTCTCTCAGTCCGTCAGCAACCTACTTTTGCCTCCAAGTCCGCTCTCAAAACTCACCTTTTCTCCTCTGCATAAAATCCTGACCTCGCTCAATCCCCTCTGCAGCCTGTCTCCACTCGGAGGGGAATAACATTGTAATATATAATTGTATATAATATGCTCTCTATAGTTTTCCATTGCTTTTATTCTTTCTCCCCATTTATAGCCGTGTGCGTGCGTGTGTGTCTGTTTTAGCGCTTAGATTTGATTTTATCAAGATTTTGCGCTATATAAAATACTGTATTGTCTTTTCCTCATCTTCCTTATTAATGGTCTTCTTGTGTCTGCCTCCAAGATTGTCTCATGTATTTCCTTTTTTTTCTTTTTTGACAATACCAGTATAACATACGGACTAGGTAAAACGTAGTCTAGGTAAGTCATCAGGACCTGGCCAGCTCATGGGTTTATGTGCAGGCTAAATAAGGCTTGTGCCATGATCACCATACACATGGCACATGTGACGGTAAGTGCATATGGAATTAGTTCCGAGCGCGGAGATGTCATCTTGAGAAACTAAAAACACACACCGTCCTATCTGAAAAGGTAATATAGATCGATCTCGTATTCTGGTATAATAATGAAATCTAGAAATCAATATTCCACGCTTCCGGATTCAGTGATGTGCCATATGCGTTTTTGTCTATACAAATACAGTGTTCGTTTACACAAATTAATTTTACAAAACCACCACAAAATAGACAGATCACAGTTACAACAGCAGTGAGAAATCGCACAAGGACATGAGCAGTATCGGTTTCATCACTAACTACAAGCAACCAGCTGCAATTTCACCCTTTGACTCCCTCACCCTATCCACCAGCTTCCTGCAGTAGGGTAGGATTAAAATAGGTCAGACCGAATACATTTGAATATATTTTCAGCGTAAGCTTATTAGTATATTGTCATTAAGTTTGTGCTTTGTTTTTGCGTTTGTGAATGTGTGCGTGTCTGTATGATTGTACGTGTGTGTTTGTGCGTGTGAGTGAGTGTGCGGTTTTGTGTGATTATATGTGTGTATGATTGTACGTGTGAGTGTGTGTGTGTACATTCATTCGTGTGTGTGTACATTCATTCGTGTGTGTGTGTGTGATTGTGCGTGTGAGTGATTGTGCGGTTTTGTGTGTGTGTGTAATTGAGAGTGTGTGCGGTTGTGTGAGTGTGTATGATTGTACGTGTGTGTGTGTGTGTCTGTGCGTGTGTGATTGTGTGTGCGTGCGTGTGTGTGTGTCTGTGTGTGCTTGCTTTCGTGTGTTTATGTTCGCTTGCGTGTGTATCCTATCTGGATAGTCTGTCTGCCTGTCTATCTATACACACAGACACATATATGAAGAGAGAGAGAGGGGGGGGGGAGAGAGAGCATCACCAGCAGCATCATGAAAAAACGATGGAGATGCACTGGGAACGTCATCCAAAGAAAGCAGGATAACGTTATCCAGGCCGCCCTTCACTGGACACCAGAAGGAAGAGAACGACTCAAGAACCAGGAACACTGGGTAATGGACACCAGAAGGAAGAGAACGACTCAAGAACCAGGAACACTGGGTGATAAACAGCAGAAGGAAGACAATGACTCAAGAACCAGGAACACTGGGTAACGAACACCAGAAGAACTCGAGACTGAATCACATCTAATGATGATGATGATAATAATATAATAATCATAATCATAATAATCATGATAATGTAATATACTACTATTACTACTACTACTACTACTAATAATAATAATAATCGTCGGCCTCTTTACATCTCAGGAGATGATAGTCTGCACCAGGAGGCGTTGTGGTCATGACGTGCACTTTCTGCTGTGGCTGTGCAGGCCGATTCTCGAGTGGCAATCTCTGTCACATCTGCCACATACAAATTTGAGTCGCGATTGTCTGGTTTCTGGAACGTTGCTTGCGAAGAGCCCTTTTCTCATCTGCGCTTTGCGCTCTCCTCCTCTCCGCATTCACAACTAATAATAATAAGATAATGATAATAATAACAATAATAGTAATGTTATGATTATGATGATGATAATGATGATAGCAATGATGTTCACAAGGCATTACATCTGGATGAAAGTGGGAATTCTTGTAATTCACTCAAAATTAACTGGCAAGGACAAAAAAATCCCCTTAGGGGTATAGAGGTAAAACGGGTGCATACTGGGAAGATGGAAGAGGAATGGAAAGAAATAGAGAGATAAAAATCACTACTGGACAAAAAAAATGCGTTTTTCAGTAACATTTGAAATGAAAAAGAGTTTGCATTATTCGAAGACACGGAAAATGGTCGTTCTGGTTTGGTTCTTACAGACCAAAAACGAAACGAAACGAAACGGAAACGGAACCGAACTGCGAACTGAACTGCGAACCGAACCGCGAACCGAACCGCGAACCGAACCTCGAACCGAACCTCGAACCAACTAAAACTAAAACTGAAACTAAACCTAAAAAACCTAAACCTAAACCTAAACCTAAAAAACCTAAATCTAAACCTAAAAAAACTAAACCTAAACCTAAAAAACCTAAACCTAAAAAAACCTAAACCTAAACCTAAACCTAAAAAACCTCAAACCTAAACCTAAAAAACCTCAAACCTAAACCTAAACATAAAAAAACCTCAAACCTAAACATAAACATAAACCTAAAAAACCTCAAACCTAAACCTAAAAAACCTAAACCTAAACCTAAACCTAAAAAACCTCAAACCTAAATTTAAAAAACGTTAAACCTAAACCTAAACCTAAAAAACCTCAAACCTAAAAAAAACTCAAACCTAAACCTAAACCTAAAAAAAACCTTAAACCTAAACCTAAAAAACCTCAAACCTAAACCTAAAAAACCTCAAACCTAAACCTAAACCTAAAAAACCTCAAACCTAAACCTAAACCTAAAAAACCTCAAACCTAAAAAAAACTCAAACCTAAACATAAAAAACCTCAAACCTAAACCTAAAAAACCTCAAACCTAAACCTAAACCTAAAAAACCTCAAACCTAAACCTAAAAAACCTCAAACCTAAACCTAAACCTAAAAAACCTCAAACCTAAACCTAAACCTAAAAAACTTCAAACCTAAACCTAAAAAACCTCAAACCTAAACCTAAACCTAAAAAACCTCAAACCTAAACCTAAAAAACCTCAAACCTAAACCTAAACCTAAAAATCCTCAAACCTAAACCTAAAAAACCTCAAACCTAAACCTAAACCTAAAAAACCTCAAACCTAAACCTAAACCTAAAAAACCTCACACCTAAACCTAAAAAACCTCAAACCTAAACCTAAACCTAAAAAAACTCAAACCTAAAACTAAAAAATCTAAAACTCAAAACTAAACTAAAACTCAAACCTAAACTAAAACTCTAAACTCGAAACTTAAACTCTAAACTTAAACTCTAAATTCTAAACTCTAAACTTAAACTCTAAACTATAAACTCTAAACTATAAACTATAAACTAAACTCTAAACTAAACTCTAAACTAAACTAAACTATAAACTAAACTATAAACTAAACTATAAACTATAAACTAAACTATAAACTAAACTATAAACTAAAGTAAACTATAAACTAAACTAAACTATAAACTAAACTAAACTATAAACTAAACTATAAACTAAACTTCAAACTAAACTAAACTATAAACTAAACTATACTAAACTATAAACTAAACTGTAAACTAAACTATAAACTATAAACTAAACTATAAACTATAAACTAAACTATAAACTAAACTAAACTATAAACTAAACTAAACTAGAAACTAGAAACTATAAACTAAACTATAAACTAAACTAACTATAAACTAAACTAAACTATAAACTAAACTAAACTATAAACTAAACTAAACTCTAAACTCTAAAATAAACTATAAACTCTAAACTCTAAACTAAACTATAACTCTAAACTAACTATAACCTCTAAACTAAACTATAAACTCTAAACTAAACTATAAACTAAACTCTAAACTATAAACTAAACTCTAAACTATAAACTAAACTATAAACTAAACTATAAACTCTAAACTAAAATATAAACTCTAAACTAAACTATAAACTAAACTATAAACTTTAAACTAAACTATAAACTAAACTATAAACTATAAACTAAACTATAAACTAAACTAAACTATAAACTAAACTAAACTATAAACTAAACTATAAACCAAACTAAACTATAAACCAAACTAAACCAAACCAAAACAAAACAAACCAAACCAAAACTAAACAAACCAAAACAAAAGAAACCAAAACAAACTAAACCAAACCAAAACAAAACAAACCAAACCAAAACTAAACAAACCAAAACAAAAGAAACCAAAACAAACCAAACCAATCCAAAATAAACCAAAATAAACCAAAACAAACCAAACCAATCCAAAACAAACCAAAACAAAACAAAACAAACCAAAACAAACCAAAAAGGTACACGGAATTCATACAGAAATAGATATGGTTACAGAGATAAGTAGGTGTGAAGATGTAAATACTGTTAATACGCGATATGCAATTATAACTGGAAAAAAAAGATTTTGTATGAAATTATTTGAGTAACAGGCAACCAGAGAGGTGACTGGCACATGGGAGTGATACTATGAGGCTTTTTTTTTTATTAAAGAAAAGGGATAGCAACATTTTAGATATGCTGGAAGTATGTGATCAAAGGAACAATCGAACCACAGAGCAGAGACGAACCAGAAGAACAAGAAAACCAATGTAAACGCGTATCCAACGAGACAAAACAAAACAAGCGCAAATTTTCGGCCAACTACTCGTAGCCTTTGTCAAGCGCGAACGCATGGTCACAAACAGATCACAGACACCAAACAATGGATTCCATTTCTTACCCACTGGACGAGGCGGCAGGGAAGTTTTTAGTCCCGTTTTTATTATCCATTGTTTGGTGTCTGTGATCTGTTTGTGACCATGCGTTCGCGCTTGACAAAGGCTAGTTGGCCGAAAATTTAGTGTATTGTAATGAAGTGTAGATGGTATAAATACAGAACAAATTTCTGAGCACCTTATCCTTGGTGCATACATAGACGAGGAAGACTTGCATGGGAAGTCCCCATTGATCATTTCAGCAAAAACTCTCTCTAGGAATCTATTTCTTCTTAGCAAGCTCTCAGATATAAACAACACCGAAAGAACAACAAAAAATGTATTTTACACTGGCCACGTGAAATCTCATATTGGTGGTGCATCAATAACATGTGATAGTTGCAGTAAAAGTCTATTGAAAAATGATAAATTCCTTGCACAGAATGGCAGGAAAAAAATGTCTAATAACTTAAAGATCCCGAACCCACGGACCAACAAGTAAAAACATCGGGAATATTATCACTCATGAAGCAACAAACGTAGAGTAAAAGCACACAAATGTACGAAATTATGCACAAATAAATCGGCTCAAAAATATCTAACAAAACTTTTTATCCCAAACCCAAACTCCCGACACAAATTCAAGACACAACCTTTATCTTCCAAGACCAAGGTGAGACATATTCAAAGCAAGCATTTCCTTTTCTGATACATATCTCTGGAATACATTACCCACCAACACCAAGCCATACACATCACTAAACAGCTTTAACCCTTTGACTCCCGCACCCTGTCCACAAGTATCCTGCATGCCAACCAAGCTAGCAAAACAAAAACTTAACCCATTGATTCTCTTACCCTATCCACCGGCTTCCTGCAGGAAGCCGGTGGATAGGGTGAGGGAATCAAAGGGTTACGTTTTTTAGTAGCTGGTTGATATGGTGTGGGAGTCAAAGGGTTAAACGAAATTTTCACAAACATCTGCTGCTTGAAATTTAAAATGTCGTAAGTAAACATTATTATTTTTTCTAGGTGTGTATACACTGGACAAGATTGCGGTTTCTCTCTCTCTCTCTCTTCTCTCCTCTCTCTCTCTCTCTCTCTCTCTCTCTCTCTCTCTCTCTCTCTCCCCTCTCTCTCTCTCTCTCTCTCTCTCTCTCTCTTCTCTCTCTTGTTCTTTTCTTAATTCATGCTTTCGATTGTCTTTTTTTTCTCCGCAGCAAGGAGACTTTCGACAAAGGCAACCACCCGTCAGCAAAAACAGACTCCCACACACTACACACACACTCACACACTACACTACACACACTACACTACAACTACACACACACATACATAAACACACACTAACACTACACATACACACACACACTACACACACTACACACACTCACACACTACACACTACACACACACTACACTACACTACCACACACACTACAACACACACTACACTACACACACCTACACACACTACACACACACTACACACACTACACACACTACACTACACACACAACTACACACACTACACACACTACACTACACTACACACACTACACACACATACACTACACACACTACACTACAACACACACTCACACACACACACACTACACACACTACACTACACACACACACTACACACAACTACACAACACACTACACTCCCACTACACACACACTACACTACACTACACACACACAACACTACACACACTACACTACACTACACACACTACACACACTACACTACACACACTACACTACCACACACACACACTACACACACTACACACTACACACTAACACATAACACACTACACTACACTACACTACACACATACACTACACACACTACACAAACACCTAACACTACACTACACACCACTACTACACTAACTACTACACACACTACACTACACTACACACACTACACTACACTACAACTACACTACACTACACTACACTACACACACTACACACACACACACACTACACTCACACACACTACACTACACTACACACACACACTACCACACTACACACACTACATACACTAACACACAACACAAACCACATACAAACACACAAACCAACACACACACACACACATACACACAACACACACACACACACACACACACACCACACACACACACACACACACACACACACACACACACACACACACACCACACACCCCGAACCAAAAAGTTTTGACTGATAACTCGCTGGCAGATTTTAAACGGAGTGCACGAGGAACAATCAATGTGTGACGAGCCCCTCTTGAAGATAACTCCAGACTTCAAACCTCATCCTTAGGCAGACGCTTCAATCACAAAACGTTAACGAGCAGCTACGAGGCACAGAAAACAACATTTCTACTCGTCTGTTTATCACTGAAGGACGGGACAATGGTGATGGTGTCGAAAGGTTTGCTAGGTGGCGCCAGCTGTCTGCTGACCATGTCTGTCAAGTGGTCCACAATCCACATCAACATTTCCGTGTCTTCCATCGTCGTCTCCAAGTAGCGCGTCTGCAGACCCTCCGCCATCTTGAACGCCCGCTCTGACGTCACTTCCCGTGCCTCACGTGACTGCGAGGGCGTGCTGATTCCTAATAAAAGGAAGCTGCTGGTATCTGAGTACTTTTGCAAGTCGGAGTACCTGAAAATTGATGACAATTACGAATTATGAATTAGCTTTCGAAAATGTGGAAATGGGGAGGGAAAAGGCGGGAGGAGATGTCCGAGCAAGGTCGAGAGCGAGCGCAATGTGAGCGTGGAATAGATGAACATGATGTTACCAAGCAAACTTCCATGTTCTTTCAGCTTAGCAATAAAGCAGGCCTGTAGGAAATATAGGGAGTTCAAGTTTAAGTTTATATCGCTTACAGCCCAGCCGTAGACCCAGCCGTAATCAGGTAGACCCAGGGAGAAAATATTGGACGGACTTGCAGAGTGGCTAAAGACAGAGAGGGTGGAAGAGCTGCTCGCGGCAACAAGGGATAGAAACAGATGGAAGGCCATGATCGCCAACGCCACGTGGCAAGGCACTTGATGATGACGATAGTCCAGCCAAATACTAAAGCCATATCAGGTGTACTAACACCACGTCCAAAACGACAGCCAGGTTATATAAGCAGTTGAATAACAATAACTTAACAAATGGATACATGAATGCATAAACACATGAATGAATAGATCATGAATAAATCAATCAATAGATAGATGAAAATTGATGACAATTACGAATTAGCTTTCGAAAATGTGGAAAGGGGGAGGGAATGGGCGGGAGGAGATGTCCGAACAAGGACGTGAGCAAGCATGATATTAATGTGAATATGATGTCAACAAAAAAAAAAACCTCCTTGTTCTTTCAGTTTAGCAATAAAACAGACCTATATCCTGTGTCTTGTAGGAAATGTAGGCAGTTCAAGTATGAGTTCATATTGCTTGTAGCCCAGCCGACTACTAAAGCCATATCAGGGCTAACACCACGTCAAAATCTTCAACCATGTTATATAAGCAGTTGAATAATAACAAAACAAACGGATGGCTGACACATGAATGCATAAATACACGAATGAATAGATCATGAATAAATCAATCAATAGATAGATGAATGAGTAAATACGAGAGGGAGTAGACAATGACGTGATTATTATCTTTAACTGATTATTTTATTCTTTATCCAGTATATAATGTATGTAAAGTGAGAAGCAATTAGAAGCTTGTACGCCTAGGATGTTGATCTATACAAAAGGTCATATATATATATATATATATATATATATATACGATATTAGACGCAATAACCCGGGGAGAAACATTTTTGATGACGCTTGAAGCATTGCATATAAGATAACTGGGATCTACGATCAACACCAGAGATGGGTATCGAAGCCGACAGCTGACAATTAAGCTGTAATCATTTTGTATGATCGCTTCCCGTTCTAATGTTGTTCGTGTTTAATGCTGATTTCTGTTACTTGGTTTGATAACATTTTGTGTTATTTTCTCCTTTTCCAGAACTCTGATGATGGGCGAAAAGCTCGAAAAATTTCAGAAGAATTTCAGAAGAATTTCAAACATGGTTTGCCAATAAAAAAAAAAATAACGTGTACATAAATATATACATAATTATATATATATATATATGTATATATATTTCAAGATGCGAGCGAGCGTAATGTGAGTATGAAAGAGATGAATATAATGTTACCAAGCAAACTTCCATGTTTTTTCCGCTTAGCAATAAAGTATTGTCTTATATCTTTTAGAAAATATAAGCAGTTTATATAAACAGTTGAATAATAACCCAACAAATGGACGACTGATACATGAACGCATAAATACATGAATGAATATCTCATGAAATAAATCAATCAATGAATACATGGATATGTAGATACGCGAGGGAGTAGACAGTGACTTGATTATCATATCAACTGACTATTTTCTTCTTTATCGAGTATAGTGTGAAAAGTGCAAAGTACTTAGGAGTTTTCACTTTTAGGATGTTGATCTATACAACAATGTTTAATGTAATTTTGATTATAGTATTGGGTTATTTGTTTGGTTGTTAATTTTAACTCTTTTTCTGTTGGTCACAGAGTGTGTGGGACGAGCTTTTTGCATAATGTTTCAATATAATGCTGATATGACGTATGACGATGAACATAATAACCATGACGCTATGGAGTTCCAGTCTGGTTTCATTCTGTGACGAGGCCACATTCAACGCTTACTTTCAGAATACAGACTGGCGTCAAACAGACCTGAGGGAAACAGACACCTGCGGTGCTGGTCAAGAGATTTGAACATTACTCTCAATGACGAGTCCGTGAAATTAATGGAACTTGGTTTTGTGGTCAAGTCTTCCCAATGAACCAGTCGCCGTGGTGTAGTGGTTAACGCAACGGACTAATGACTGGAAGGTTGTGGATTCGAATCCCCATCAGTACCTTCAAAAATCATTGTGGGATTTTTCGGCTCTAACCGGCTTCTACCCGGAGTTGGGCATGCTATGGGCTCACTGGGAAGACTGGAACCACACAGTCGAGTCTCATCCACTTCGCGGATGCGTCATTGAGGGTGTTGCTCAAATCTTCTGACCAACACCGCAGGTGTCTGTATGTCTCGGACCTGGTTGACGCCAGGATATATTATGATTGTAATCGTAGAGTACAACCCTATCACGCAGTCTCAATCCTAGATGGAACTCCATAGCATCATGATTATCATCCACATCGACATCACCATCATCGCATAACAAAAACTGTTTCAGTTTCTGTGGCCATTAAATTGGCGTAGAAAATGGGACGAAAAATAAAAAGATGAGCTCAAAGGTGACCTCCCTGAGTGCAATGATCCTTAAAAATTTTTAAAAAAGTATTCCCAATGAGCCTATAGAACACTCAATAGCAGGTAAGATCCTATGAGGGCCGAACACCCCCAGAAATGAATTTGTCAAGGCTGACGGCATTCGAACCCACGCTCTTCCAATCTTAAGTCAGTTGTGTTAACCACATCACCATGGCGACTGATTTATTACAATTTCCGTAAAAGAACTTTTTCTACCTATAATAATATGCAGAACGCAAAGCGTCTAGAAGCTTCTCTTCTGGAATGTTGCACCACAAATAATCTTTAATGTCATCAATGAACAATTCTTAAAACAAACACCTGAAT
>JAPXFY010000574.1:30000-32500 GCA_030674185.1 Monoplex corrugatus
TCATCAGCGTCATCATCAGCATCATTATCATCATCACCACCACCACCACCACCACCACCATCATCATCATCATCACAACAAAAACATGATCACCATCGTCGTCGTCATCGTCGTTATCATTATCATCATCGTCCTCGTTGTCATCATCATCATCGTCGTCGTCGTCGTCATTACAACCACCATTATCATCATCATAGTTATCATGATGCTATAAAAAAACAACAACATCGGTCTTACCAGCAGTGCTCAGGATCTTCATCTTGGTTCTCCTTCCCTCCTTGCTCATGGTCAGTTCCACACATTCTTTGGGTCTGTACTCTGTGCACTGGCACCCCACACACTGCCCGGAGCCGGCGGCTGTGCTGAGCGCTTGCAGCAGATGGTCTTTCCCCACCCCGTAGTCTCCCAGCAGAATGACTTTGAGGTATACGGGAGAGGTCGGGTGGGCAGACATGTTCGGCTCCTGGGCGTGGTGTTGTGGGGGATTTGAACGTGAAAGTGTCGTCTGTGGTTTGAAACGTTCATCGTGACTAGATTCTTCAGGTTTGGAATGTTCGTTTAGTTTTGATCCTTTGGGTTTGTAACGTCCGTCCGGTTTGACTCTTTTGTGTTTGACAAGTCCATCTGAGATGCTTTCTTTGCTTCTGAAAAATTCACCACAAAGTTTTGACCATTCAAATCTGAAAAGTCTATCCAGTTTTGAGCTTCGAAGTTTCAGAGGTGCACTCTGTTTTATTGTTTTATCTACGCTCGGTTCTTTACATATTCTGCAGCTGCTGCTGCTTTTTTCAAAACTTGTGTCTTCTGATACCGAGTTAGTCGTCATTTCTTCTCTGTGTTGTCGTGCTGTTTCGACTGTACCATCAGCTCTTCGTGAAAATGCAGGACTTGATCTTTCGTCAGCATCTCGTGGAGTCTTCTCCATGTCGGCTGTTCTCGTGGAAAACTCGGGTGTTGCAATTTCCGCTTCCGGATGTGGATGTGTTGACGTTATGTAGTTACTGTGTAGGCCCTGGTCACTGACTTCATGTGCGGGATTGGAAAGGTTTGAGCATTGTTTGAATGTAAGACTATTTAGATTACGTCTGTACTTTTCACTGTTGATGTTGTTACTTCTTCTTTGCCTTGTGGCTCCGTTCGGCGTCTTCCTTTTCTTCAACAACCGTAACAAATCCTTGCTATTTGTAGCAGTCGTCTGCGTGTTCAGATCTTGATTCGTCACTCCAGCGTTTGGTTTCTGGTGTGAGTCAATGGCTGATGGAGTGACAACGTTGTTGCTGATGTCTTCAAAACCTGTAGGATGTTGGAAAGACTCATAAACTGTGTCCCAAGTACCTGAGGAAAGGGTTTTCCAGATGGCACTGGTATCTGGAGAGACGGATTTTCGACGTTTCAGGCTGATTTTGTTCTTTATGTGTCTTGAAGATCTCTGACCATGACTTTGCCTAAGACTGAGATATTTAAGCCAAGAAAAAGAAGTCTGTTCCACGATTTTTCCCTTGCTGTCTTTGTCAGACGTTTGGGAAACCTCTGGGTCTTTCACCAGTGCATTGTGAGGGGCTACACTTTTCTTTTCTCTGTCTTGTTTGACCGAAAATAGCGCTCGGTTATAGTTTGTCGTTTTTGCCTCTGTAGTTTTCCTTCCAGTGTTTACTGTTATTCTTCCAGTTTTCTGTGTGAATACTTTACTGTGACTGTCTGTTACGGTGTGACTGCCAGTGAAATACGTCTGGTACAGACCTCTGTGCCGGTCAGAGTTCTCGCTGTCGGTGTCATATTTAAGATTTGCCTGGTTTTGATTGCAGGCTAATGACGTTCTCCCTGGAACTGGGTGGTATGTCGACAAGCTGCAACTGCCGATGTACTTGGCCATTACCGATCAGCGCAGTGCTTTCTGTCTGCTCGTTCGGGTCGGCTGGGTAGAATATTCATCTGGAAAAAAACAGCAATGTATTTTGGTTTTTCTTCTAATGTTCAGCTGATTTGTGACTCTGTTCAAGATAGACATAAAACACTCGCGTTTGGTAGAACCTCAGCGCTTAGATTTGATTTTATCAAGATTTTGCGCTATATAAATATTGTAATTATTATTAATTATTATTATTATAGAACCTGAAGACCTTGCTAGCACATAAGGTTTATGCATTTATGCTATGATAATCTGAATCTTCTTCATTACATGGCATCAATGGCGTCAGAGCATATGGCATTGATTCCGAGCAAGAAAGCACTGTTTGAGAAACTGAAAATGAAGCTCAAGAGGGATAGTTCAGATTTTTTATTCAATATGGTTTCCTCGCACTCAGACAATTCTATACACTCTCTACCAATATATTCCAGATAGCGGATTCCTTGAACTTGCACGAAACCCTATGCGCTGGCAAGGTTTTAAAACGAAGGAGGGTGAGAAACAAGGTTAACGAAACACTGAGCTGGCACTGCCATCATGAATCGAGCATTAAGATGACCAATTTTAATGTGACGGTCTGACGGCCTGGAA
>JAPXFY010000574.1:47500-53270 GCA_030674185.1 Monoplex corrugatus
TGTTTTTCTCTCTACTTTCATCCCAATCCTCTTCCCCCAATCCTCTTCCATACAATGATTGTTTTTCTCTCTACTTTCATCCCAATCCTCTTCCATACAGTGATTGTTTTTCTGTCTACTTTCATCCCAATCCTCTTCACCCCAATCCTCTTCACCCCAATCCTCTTCACCCCAATCCTCTTCCATACAGTGATTGTTTTTCTCTATACTTTCACCCCAATCCTCTTCCATACAGTGATTGTTTTTGTCTCTACTTTCACCCCAATCCTCTTCCATACAGTGATTGTTTTTGTCTCTACTTTCACCCCAATCCTCTTCACCCCAATCCTCTTCCATGCAGTGATTGTTTTTGTCTCTACTTTCACCCCAATCCTCTTCACCCCAATCCTCTTCCATACAGTGATTGATTTTCTCTCTACTTTCATCCCAATCCTCTTCCATACAGTGATTGTTTTTCTGTCTACTTTCATCCCAATCCTCTTCACCCCAATCCTCTTCACCCCAATCCTCTTCACCCCAATCCTCTTCACCCCAATCCTCTTCACCCCAATCCTCTTCACCCCAATCCTCTTCCATGCAGTGATTGTTTTTCTCTCTACTTTCACCCCAATCCTCTTCCATACAGTGATTGTTTTTGTCTCTACTTTCACCCCAATCCTCTTCCATACAGTGATTGTTTTTGTCTCTACTTTCACCCCAATCCTCTTCACCCCAATCCTCTTCCATACAGTGATTGTTTTTGTCTCTACTTTTGCCCCAATCCTCTTCCATACAGTGATTGTTTTTCTGTCTACTTTCACCCCAATCCTCTTCCATACAGTGATTTTTTTTCTCTCTACTTTCGCCCCAATCCTCTTCCATTCAGTGATTGTTTTTCTCTCTACTGATTGTTTTTCTCTCTACTATCGCCCCAATCCTCTTCCATACAGTGATTGTTTTTCTCTCTACTTTCACCCCAATCCTCTCCCATACAGTGATTGTTTTTGTCTCTACTTTCACCCCAATCCTCTTCCATACAGTGATTCTTTTTCTCTCTACTTTCACCCCAATCCTCTCCCATACAGTGATTGTTTTTCTCTCTACTTTCACCCCAATCCTCTTCACCCCAATCCTCTTCCATACAGTGATTGTTTTTCTATCTACTTTCACCCCAATCCTCTTCATCCCAATCCTCTTCACCCCAATCCTCTTCCATACAGTGATTGTTTTTCTCTTTACTTTCACCCCAATCCTCTTCCATACAGTGATTCTTTTTCTCTCTACTTTCACCCCAGTCCTCTTCCATACAGTGATTGTTTTTCTGTCTACTTTCATCCCAATCCTCTTCCATACAGTGATTGTTTTTGTCTCTACTTTCGCCCCAATCCTCTTCACCCCAATCCTCTTCCATGCAGTGATTGTTTTTGTCTCTACTTTCACCCCAATCCTCTTCACCCCAATCCTCTTCCATACAGTGATTGTTTTTCTCTTTACTTTCACCCCAATCCTCTTCCATACAGTGATTCTTTTTCTCTCTACTTTCACCCCAGTCCTCTTCCATACAGTGATTGTTTTTCTGTCTACTTTCATCCCAATCCTCTTCCATACAGTGATTGTTTTTGTCTCTACTTTCGCCCCAATCCTCTTCACCCCAATCCTCTTCCATGCAGTGATTGTTTTTGTCTCTACTTTCACCCCAATCCTCTTCACCCCAATCCTCTTCCATACAGTGATTGTTTTTCTCTCTACTTTCATCCCAATCCTCTTCCATACAGTGATTGTTTTTCTGTCTACTTTCATCCCAATCCTCTTCACCCCAATCCTCTTCACCCCAATCCTCTTCACCCCAATCCTCTTCCATGCAGTGATTGTTTTTCTCTCTACTTTCACCCCAATCCTCTTCCATACAGTGATTGTTTTTCTCTCTACTTTCACCCCAATCCTCTTCCATACAGTGATTGTTTTTGTCTCTACTTTCACCCCAATCCTCTTCCATACAGTGATTGTTTTTGTCTCTACTTTCACCCCAATCCTCTTCACCCCAATCCTCTTCCATACAGTGATTGTTTTTGTCTCTACTTTTGCCCCAATCCTCTTCCATACAGTGATTGTTTTTCTGTCTACTTTCACCCCAATCCTCTTCCATACAGTGATTTTTTTTCTCTCTACTTTCACCCCAATCCTCTTCCATACAGTGATTGTTTTTCTCTCTACTGATTGTTTTTCTCTCTACTTTCGCCCCAATCCTCTTCCATACAGTGATTGTTTTTCTCTCTACTTTCACCCCAATCCTCTCCCATACAGTGATTGTTTTTGTCTCTACTTTCACCCCAATCCTCTTCCATACAGTGATTCTTTTTCTCTCTACTTTTACCCCAATCCTCTCCCATGCGGTGATTGTTTTTCTCTCTACTTTCACCCCAATCCTCTTCACCCCAATCCTCTCCCATGCAGTGATTGTTTTTCTCTATACTTTCACCCCAATCCTCTTCACCCCAATCCTCTCCCATGCAGTGATTGTTTTTCTCTCTACTTTCACCCCAATCCTCTTCCATACAATGATTCTTTTTCTCTCTACTTTCACCCCAATCCTCTCCCATGCAGTGATTCTTTTTCTCTCTACTTTCACCCCAATCCTCTTCACCCCAATCCTCTTCCAAACAGTGATTGTTTTTCTCTCTACTTTCATCCCAATCCTCTTCCATACAGTGATTGTTTTTCTGTCTACTTTCATCCCAATCCTCTTCACCCCAATCCTCTTCACCCCAATCCTCTTCACCACAATCCTCTTCCATGCAGTGATTGTTTTTTCTCTCTACTTTCACCCCAATCCTCTTCCATACAGTGATTGTTTTTGTCTCTACTTTCACCCCAATCCTCTTCCATACAGTGATTGTTTTTGTCTCTACTTTCACCCCAATCCTCTTCACCCCAATCCTCTTCCATACAGTGATTGTTTTTGTCTCTACTTTTGCCCCAATCCTCTTCCATACAGTGATTGTTTTTCTGTCTACTTTCACCCCAATCCTCTTCCATACAGTGATTTTTTTTTCTCTCTACTTTCGCCCCAATCCTCTTCCATACAGTGATTGTTTTTCTCTCTACTTTCACCCCAATCCTCTTCCATACAGTGATTGTTTTTCTCTCTACTGATTGTTTTTCTCTCTACTATCGCCCCAATCCTCTTCTATACAGTGATTGTTTTTCTCTCTACTTTCACCCCAATCCTCTCCCATACAGTGATTGTTTTTGTCTCTACTTTCACCCCAATCCTCTTCCATACAGTGATTCTTTTTCTCTCTACTTTCACCCCAATCCTCTCCCATACAGTGATTCTTTTTCTCTCTACTTTCACCCCAATCCTCTTCACCCCAATCCTCTTCCATACAGTGATTGTTTTTCTCTCTACTTTCACCCCAATCCTCTTCATCCCAATCCTCTTCACCCCAATCCTCTTCCATACAGTGATTGTTTTTCTCTTTACTTTCACCCCAATCCTCTTCCATACAGTGATTCTTTTTCTCTCTACTTTCACCCCAGTCCTCTTCCATACAGTGATTGTTTTTGTCTCTACTTTCACCCCAATCCTCTTCACCCCAATCCTCTTCCATGCAGTGATTTTTTTTGTCTCTACTTTCACCCCAATCCTCTTCACCCCAATCCTCTTCCATACAGTGATTGTTTTTCTCTCTACTTTCATCCCAATCCTCTTCCATACAGTGATTGTTTTTCTGTCTACTTTCATCCCAATCCTCTTCACCCAATCCTCTTCACCCCAATCCTCTTCAACCCAATCCTCTTCCATGCAGTGATTGTTTTTCTCTCTACTTTCACCCCAATCCTCTTCCATACAGTGATTGTTTTTCTCTACTTTCACCCCAATCCTCTTCCATACAGTGATTGTTTTTGTCTCTACTTTCACCCCAATCCTCTTCACCCCAATCCTCTTCCATACAGTGATTGTTTTTGTCTCTACTTTTGCCCCAATCCTCTTCCATACAGTGATTGTTTTTCTGTCTACTTTCACCCCAATCCTCTTCCATACAGTGATTTTTTTTCTCTCTACTTTCGCCCCAATCCTCTTCCATACAGTGATTGTTTTTCTCTCTACTTTCACCCCAATCCTCTTCCATACAGTGATTGTTTTTTCTCTCTACTGATTGTTTTTCTCTCTACTCTCGCCCCAATCCTCTTCCATACAGTGATTGTTTTTCTCTCTACTTTCACCCCAATCCTCTCCCATACAGTGATTGTTTTTGTCTCTACTTTCACCCCAATCCTCTTCCATACAGTGATTCTTTTTCTCTCTACTTTTACCCCAATCCTCTCCCATGCGGTGATTGTTTTTCTCTCTACTTTCACCCCAATCCTCTTCACCCCAATCCTCTCCTATGCAGTGATTGTTTTTCTCTCTACTTTCACCCCAATCCTCTTCACCCCAATCCTCTCCCATGCAGTGATTGTTTTTCTCTCTACTTTCACCCCAATCCTCTTCCATACAATGATTCTTTTTCTCTCTACTTTCACCCCAATCCTCTCCCATGCAGTGATTCTTTTTCTCTCTACTTTCACCCCAATCCTCTTCACCCCAATCCTCTTCCATACAGTGATCGTTTTTCTCTCTACTTTCACCCCAATCTTCTTCATTCCAATCCTCTTCACCCCAATCCTCTTCCATACAGTGATTGTTTTTCTCTCTACTTTCACCCCAATCCTCTTCCATACAGTGATTCTTTTTTCTCTCTACTTTCACCCCAATCCTCTCCCATGCGGTGATTGTTTTTCTCTCTACTTTCACCCCAATCCTCTTCCATACAGTGATTCTTTTTCTCTCTACTTTCACCCCAATCCTCTTCCATGCGGTGATTGTTTTTCTCTCTACTTTCACCCCAATCCTCTTCACCCCAATCCTCTCCCATGCAGTGATTGTTTTTCTCTCTACTTTCACCCCAATCCTCTTCCATACAATGATTGTATTTCTCTCTACTTTCACCCCAATCCTCTTCACCCCAATCCTTTCCCATGCAGTGATTGTATTTCTCTCTACTTTCACCCCAATCCTCTTCACCCAATCCTTTCCCATGCAGTGATTGTATTTCTCTCTACTTTCACCCCAATCCTCTTCACCCCAATCCTCTTCACCCCAATCCTTTCCCATGCAGTGATTTTATTTCTCTCTACTTTCACCCCAATCCTCTTCACCGCAATTTCTCTCTAACCTTCACCCCAATCCTCTTCACCCAATCCTTTCCCATGCAGTGATGATTCTCTCTCTTTCACCCCAATCCTCTTCACCCCCTCCCAATTTCCTTCTTCACCCCAATCCTTTCCATGCAGTGATTTTATTTCTCTCTACTTTCACCCCAATCCTCTTCACCCCAATCCTTTCACCCCAACTTCCAATTTTCTCTTATTTCAACCCCAATCCTTTCCATCTTCCCATATGAGTGCTCTATTTCTCTACTCTTTCACCAATCTTTGTCCCGCAATTTTATTGCAGTGAATTTAAGATTTCCACCTTTTAATTTAATCCCAGATCCCTCTTGTATTTCCAGTTGAACGTGCTTAATTTCTTACTCTTTAAGATATTTTGTCCTTGCAAGTTAATGTTTTGAGTGAATGACAAGAGTTCCCACCTTCATGAAGATTTAATGGCCAATGAATATCATCACCGTCATTGTTATTATCATCAGGTTGAATTCAGAGCCTTAAGTTCTTCTGCTGTTCGTCACCCAGTTTTCTTCGTTCTTGGGTCTTTCTCTTTCTTCTGACCGGTGTCCAGTGAAGGGCG
>JAPXFY010005743.1:0-14274 GCA_030674185.1 Monoplex corrugatus
CAGTGTTCCCAGTAAATCCATAGTATGCTCAGCTCTGGGTAGTCTGCCGCTTAGCCATTTTGCCATGGTGACTGGCTGCTTTGTTCGTTACTATATTTGTTAAGATGACTATTTACCAAAGTGGACCATTGTTCCAGCCTGATAGCAAATTGTCAAAATGCAAGTTTAAATGTTTTATGACCATTGTTTTTGAGAAATTATAATAGGCACAATCTTATTATAATTTACACATATCACGCCTAAACGAATATTATCCATCAAGGAATTTCACTTACTTTTTGTTAGGCCTGATCGGTTCAGCGAACCCTCGTCAGACTGTGGGCAGAGGCTTGTTGTGGAACTATTCAGTAGTGAGAACACTTCTCACTATCCGTGTGTGACCCCACTCTGATTTTCTGTTCATCAGTAGGTCGCTTGGGGCGTTGTGTATTTGGACTGCTTCACTGATTTGTCGATCCAAAGCACTTTTATGTTTGCCTGTCACTGACATCACAAACTCAGGTGTGTTTTCTTCATGTTTGTGTGTAGTATTAACATGTCTATAGAGGACTGAGTCATTATCATTGTTCTTATAGGCTGCCATGTGTTCTAACCCCCTACTGTAGCCATTACGGGCGGTCTCTCCATAGTAAACAGATTTACATTTATCACACATTATTTGATATGTGATATTGTTTGCCCTGCATCCCCCCTTCTCACTCCCTGCACATACCATACAATTTTGTTGGTCATTACATTTTCTGTTGGGAAACGGGTGGGATCGCTGGAGGATGTCTTTGATTGACTTCCCTGATGTCTCTACTACTCTTATCTTTATGTAAGTTTTCTTGATTTCACATTCAAAGTCTTTCTTCAGTTTGGATTTTGGTGTTGGAGGGACAAAGACTACGCTCTCATATCCTCCTTTCTTATACCATTCCTGTTTATTCTTTCTCTTTTCCTCTCTCCTCTCTGCTCTCTTCCATCCTTTCGGCCTGTACATCGGCTGTTCCCCTTCTTCATCTTTGTTTCTGATCTTTTCATAAGTTGCCAGGGCAGATTTGACTATTTGGATCTTAAACTTCTTGCTGTAGCTGCAGTACTGTGATGTCAGTGACAGGCAAACATAAAAGTGCTTTGGATCGACAAATCAGTGAAGCAGTCCAAATACACAACGCCCCAAGCGACCTACTGATGAACAGAAAATCAGAGTGGGGTCACACACGGATAGTGAGAAGTGTTCTCACTACTGAATAGTTCCACAACAAGCCTCTGCCCACAGTCTGACGAGGGTTCGCTGAACCGATCAGGCCTAACAAAAAGTAAGTGAAATTCCTTGATGGATAATATTCGTTTAGGTGTGATATGTGTAAATTATAATAAGATTGTGCCTATTATAATTTCTCAAAAGCAATGGTCATAAAATTAAGTACTGCCTATATGGCTGAAACAAGAAAACTCTCAGCATGGACAAGTTTAAATGAATATGGCTCATTTTGTGATTGTTGTGACCCAAAACCCTGGTGCAAATATGTATGATTTATGTTTATGCCTAAAGTTTTGTATTGTACATCCTTGTTTTGTTCTCATTGTGTGCTCGCCAGGCATGGTGGCTATACCTGACATAAGTGGTGCAATGGAGAACTGGGGTCTGATCACTGCCATAGAATCGATCATCGTCCTAAAGCCTGATGTCGCCTCCATGATCAGCAAGGAGCAAGGCGCCATTGTCATTGCTCATGAGTTGGGTCACATGGTGAGATGCTTTGACGCAGTTTGAATCACGTAGTGATGTGTTTTTCTTGCACTGTCTTCTCCACCATTTATGTGGCATTGCCCCATGCCATTTTGAATCTCCAGTATATCAACAAACACATCTTTCAGTCTGTGCTTCGTTTCACTGGCATTGTCTTCATAAAATTTCCGTCTTTGACACTTCACCAAAGCCAAGTTTATTCAGTCTAAGTCCCCATGCCAGGAAGTCCTTAGAATCTAGTAATGTCGAGCCACCATAAGGCCACCCAATAGAGAAGACAGCACTGCTGATGAGTCACTTCGATGGAGTTTGATAGTGCCTGTCCTTATCCAATGTACTTCGGACACTAACCACTTAGCCCCCACCCCCTCCCAGTATCAATAACAATCACTCAATCAAAAAACCATTCTGAATTCACTTCACTTCACTTCACTCTATAGCAATCACTTTGGAATGTTGGCTGCTCGCTGGGTCTCTGTCCTCCACGTCTGTCTTTCCTCAACCGGGTTGAAAATCTCTGGACTGTTACGACCTGTCTACTCCTTGATGTTTCCGAAGTAATTTGTTCGTGGTCTGCCTCTTCCACTTTTGCCCATTTCTATCATTAGTGCTCACCCACATTTGATTAGACTGTGTATTCAGGATGGCATAAAAGTTGGTCAGCGTTTCGTCACCTGTTTTCACGTCATATAGTCGTTTGCACCTTCTGGCTCTAAGATTTCAAGCAATCAAAGCTCTGATCCCTCTGGTTGCTGTTGTTATTGTTGTTGTTGGTAGTGGTGGTGTTTGTTTGTTTGTGCTCCTCTGTCAGAGGATGAGACATCCATTTGGCAACATTCCTCATTAAGATCATACCACAGGATCTGTTCGACTGTGCAGTATGAAATACCATGAGTTTCATTTATTTCACGAACTGAAATACCCAGATCCTCCCTAAGTTACCTGCTTACAAGCTGAACACTTTGCTTGATCAGGACCTCACTTGGACGTCTACGTCGGTAATTGTCTTTCAAGTCGTTTTTTTTTTCCTTGTTAAACCATCAATTCAGTGGCAAGTTATCCTATATGACACACACTTATCTCTATACACAACATCCTATATGACACGCTTTTCTCTATACACAACTGTCAAATTAGCAAATTTGAGCCTTATAAAGACAGCATCTGACCTGCATTATGCTAGGGTCCATTTTTTGGACGCACAGTTCATTACATAACGTTTTCAATGATGTCATACATTTAAACCAGATATGATGTCTTCACAAGATATGCATATTGATAACACAAAGGCTATGTTTTATCTCTGTACAAGTTAAATGTGCTAACTGACGAGCTTTTCGGGATCAGCTGTCATATTGTATTGTCCAACAGGTCTGAGAGATGCAGATACCAACAGTTTTGATCAGGAAATTTTAATATCATCCCGTTTGAGAAAATATATACACAGCATCAATTTTGTTAAGAGTTCTATTGATGCCTGGTTTCATTATTTTCTTTCTTGTATCAGTGTTGATTACTTTCATTAGAAGTTTTCAAATTGAATGATGATTTCCCGTTTTGTATGCAGCATGAGTGTCATGTTTAGTATAACCATTGTATCTGTAAATGATTTCTGTGAAGTATTTGTAGATAAAAAAAAATTAATTCTACGAAAAGGGGGATGCTTTTCTATCATCAGTATCAAGATTGTGTATGTTGGAACTGGAATTTTAATCATGAACATTCGATTGCAATCAGAAGGTTTCATGTGTGCTCTGCCCATATCTGCCAACAATTAAGTGACTACTTGAGCCTAAAAAATGCGCTGTCAAGATCTGGAAATAGGAGCGTACAAGGAAGGACAGGATATAGAATCTTAGGTCAAACATCAAGCTGACACCATCAGAATGATTGGGATATTAGGCCTGTAAACCAATCAACATGGCAAAAAGATTAGCACAGCGGACTATTGACTGAGAGATTGTCGGTTTGAACCCAGTCAGTTAAAAAAGATGAGTTTTTTTTTCAGCCCCAGCAGCTCCTACCCAGGGTTGAAAATGCTATGGGCTCGTTGAAAAAAAAAACTGAGACCACACAGCCGATTATCATCCACTTCTTGGAATTGTCATTGAGGATGTTGCGTAGACATCTTGACTGTTACCACAGATTGTCTGTATCTCTAGGTCCTGACTGACAACAGGATATACAGAGAACAACTTTATCATGCAGTCATGCAGTATCATTGTCATCCTTTTGTCATCATTGCAGTTCGAAAAATAATCCCAGATTCTGTGTGTCCTGCTGTCATGGTGACCTCAATTTGGGAAGGTTTGGATGTGTGTTGGCAAGTAGAAGTGAGCGCTATGGGGTTAATGACACAGAAGTGGTGCGGAAGATGAGGCAGCAAAAACAAACCAGCTGACAAAAATCTAGTGCATTATCGACAGAAACCCAGTGCATTATCGAGATCTGGAAATAGAAGCCTAAAGGGAAGGACATGACAACTGACATAGAATCAGTGTCAAACATGAGACTGACGGCATCAGAATGATTAGGACATTTATGATGGGCAACAAACAGACCAGTTGTTATTTTGATTGTGTGAGTTGGACTCGACATATCAAGCCATGGTCCTTAGCCCCATCAAGTGACCCAGCGTATCCCATTGAATTAAACCACTGAACTAAACTAAAATCACATATTGACGTGTGTGTGTGTGTGCGTGCGCATGCATGTGTGTGCGCGCGTGTGTTTGTATATGTATTATATATATATATATATATATATATATATATATATATATATATATGTGTGTGTGCGTGCGTGCATGCGTACGCGCGTGTGTGTGTGTGTATGTGTGTGCAGTGGTTTGGGGACCTGGTATCACCTGTCTGGTGGGACGTCACTTGGCTCAATGAAGGATTCGCTACCTTCGTGTCATACCTGGGCATTAACCATGTGAAGCCTGATTGGAAAGTGGTGAGTTTTACTAACCATCATTTATAATCTGCTCCCGTAACCATTGTGGTTGTGGTGTTTGTGTTGGTTGGTGGTGGGGATCGGGGGACTTATGGCATATTACAACGGACAGAACCTTGTTTTGAGGGGCAATGCAGGGAGCAAATTAGATGACAGTGGACCATTCCTCCATGCTTGCTACCTGGTTCCTCCTCTGTTAACTTCAACGGTGGTGATCCTTCTGGATACCCTAAATGATGGCTCAGTTACACATACTTTATTGTGTCTCCCTGATGGATACAATCGTCAGCAATGACCTTCCCTGTCCCATATCAATACTATTCTGCCTAATGTAGAGATGACAAATCAAAGGCGCGTAGCGCATGCCCAGTAGCTTCTCTGTAACAATAGCCGTCTTTTACCTGTCTTTGCATTTCTTCAGCCGAGTGATCCTTTTCCCTTGTGTTTGCTCTATTTGAAAGATGTAATGTTCGCTCGGTCAGTTTAATTATCTCCCCCCTTGGGAATGCTGGGGGCTCTTTCAGTCTAAATAATATCCCCACCTTCTGGAAATTCTGTGCTGGAAATTTCCATTTTTCTGTCAGTCTTTGTTTCTGCCTTCCTTTGCTTTCTGTCATTTCTACCTATCATTTTCTGTCTTGCTGGTCCATTCACCTGTATGTGTTCGATGAAGTCTTACGTACTTTTTCTTAGGACTGATAATTGGGTATATGTATAAGTGCATTTTTGGCTCTAGGGAGGTCTGATACGCGGAAGCAATTTTAGGTAATTCATGCCTGTTTCTATACATGTTTTGGTGTCCTTAGGTATGCTTATATTTGTATTCAGGTGTGTTTTTAAATCCCTGTGCGATATATAAAATGAGAATAAAAAACGGTATAAGGTCTTTCCAAAACATCAAAAGAGGAGTCAGACAGGGTTGTGTTTTGTCACCAGATCCGTTTTCAGTTTACAGCGAAAACATCACGAGAAACATAGAGAAAGACCCTGCTGGGCGCGTATGCACGTCAGCTATACGGGCCCTAACCGCGTATAAACCCTATCCGGATTTGGTATGCACGACGCGCTAAATGGAAACGTATAGCTAAACGCCAAGTGAAAGGTGAGATATTTATAGATTACTGGGAAAACCGGCTCTGCTGTGTGCTTTCGGTTTAATCCAACTACACGTGGAAGCTTCTGAAATTTGCAGCATGACGGAGAAAGTGGGAAAAAGGGCCAGAAAAGCTAACTTCAGTGCTGAGGAAGTTAGAATACTACTTGAAGAGCTGCAAGTAGAACATGTGACCCTTTTCAGCAGCCACAGCGCCACCATAACCAGTGAGATGAAGAAGGAGATATGGCAGAGAATAACATCCAAGGTGAACGCATGCGGCGTGGTAGTGCGAACTCTAACGGATTTGAAGGAGAAATGGAGAGCACTGAAAGCGTCGGTTCTAAACAAAGAGAGAGACGAGGCGAAAACGGGAGGAGGGCCAGCACCAGCGCCAGTGCCCTACGAAGAAGTGATATTGTCTATCATAGGGGACAAGTCAAACTTGTTCTCTGGAGTGACCGGTGAGTTACTGTTTTTTATCATTATCATTTCACATGCCAATAGAATTACACTGACCTAAATGATGCAGATATGCATTTCACTGCTCCATTCTGTAAACTTTCACATTCTGATTTCACAAACGCTTGTCTTGTCATTATAGTCTATCCGGAGCCAGAGCCGGCAAGGAATAGTTTTCGAAAATGCGGGTTTCTTCTTTTTAAGGAATAGTTTCTTCCTTTTAAGGAATAGTTTCTTCTTTTTAAGGAATAGCCTGGGTTTGTTTTATTCAGATTTTCATTTTTTTTCACATTATTACAGAGAATGTTATTGAATGGCTCATTGCAGGGAAAGATGACAACAGCACTGCCGGCTTCGACACTTTCGGAGAACCAAGCAATGTGTCAGTGTTCCCAGACACCCTGCATTCGGGTCAGTATAAATCTCTCTCTCTCTCTCTCTTCTCTCTCTCTCTCACACACACACACACACATACACTGACACACACACACACACACACACACACACACACACACACACACACACACACACACACACACACACACACACACACGCATGTGTATACCTGTGAAATCAACTTGAATGGATTTATTTCAATACAGATGCAGACCCAGGCTGCTCCCACTGGTCTGACAATGCCGGAGACAACCCTTCAACTCCTAGTCCAGCAGTGGCAGGTAAAGAGAAATTTCCACACAGTTCATGAAAAACGTAAAGAACTTAATATAAATGCAAGTAGATGTTTGTTTAATTAAGTATGCAAGGGTTAAATGGCAGTCTTGATTTGATTCGAGTGAAAATCTGATAGCGTTGCTGGCTTAGAAGTTATTACATCTACAGCTCTAATTTGCTGCAGACAACCCAGTCAGTTTCATCCAAGTCAAGAGGGAGGATGGAGGGAGGATCTTGGTGCCATTCACAACGGCAAGTCAGCATACTCCTGATGTGGTGCCTGTCACCCCTGCGACAACGAAAAAAAAGCGTAAGATGCCGGAGAAGCCTGCAATGTTCAACACGGACAATTCTGAATTGGTTGATGAATGGCTGAAATGTCAGATGGAAGAGAGCAAGGTTAGGAAGCGGTATTACGAGCTAAAAACTCGGAAGATGCAGCTGGAACTTGAGAAGCTGGAGAAGGGACAGGATAATTAGTTTCTGAGAAAGAAATTCTGGAATGGTGGTTTGTCACGGTTCGCCAAACATGACGTTCCCATCATACTTTGGGAGCCTAGTTTATCTACTTCTAATCAAACAATATTTTTTTCATTGAAAGTATTTTGAGGCATTGTGAATGTTTCCTTTGTCTGACTTTATGTTTCTTTTATTTATTTTTGTTTCAGTTATTTTTGCTTGTTTTGTTTGTTATTTTTTAAGTAATGATCAAAGCATATGGCTCAATGTATTTGTGAAGGTTTCACCTTGTTTTGGTTGTGGCTGTTGTTCATGTATCTTTCATCTATTCAATCTTCTTTTGCGGTTTACCAAAGTGAATTATTTCCAGCCATGAGTGCATGGATCACATTTCTTCTTCTTCTTCTTCTGTTCCAGCCCATTGGTGGGATTGTTAAGAATCTAGTCACAGACTAACATGTTGGTGCTATAGCAGTTTCTAACTTCTTTGTTCAGAACAGTTTTAGCAATGATGCACTATTGGGATGAGTGTGTATGTGATGCTCTAGTCTATTCTGGAAATAAACTGACATTGTGTAATAATTGTGTTTGCTTGCATTTGGTAGTGAATGGGACAGTGTGGGTGAGGTTGACAGTCGCAAGTGTGTTGTGTTTGTGTAAATGTGAAGACTCGCCTGTCAATCTAGAAGTTGTTGTTGATGAAGCGTTGTCTGGCGGCTTTACCGGCAGCCACTTTGGCCCGCTCTGTCATCTGTCGCTGGACGGGGCGTTGTTGTTCAGCCTCGGAGTCTGAGTCGCTGCCGTCGTCATCACTGGAGCTGGAGTCACTGTCAGAATCCGAGGGGATGTCCAGCTTCAGCCGCCGTGCTCTGTTGTGCAGCATGATGCACACAACAATCACCTTGCAGGTCTTGTGTGGTGCCAGACGAAGACGCCGAAGGCAATGCCAGCGTCGCTTCAGCACACCGATGCTTCTTTCCACAGAAGATCGAGCAGACATGTGTCTGGCATTGTAGTTCCTCTCCGCACGTGTTGTGGGGTTGGCAAGTGGCGTAAACAACCAGTCACGCTGCATGTATCCACTGTCGCCCAGCAGCAGGCCATCCACGGGTTTTCTGGCATTATTTTCGAACGCATCGAACACGCCACTTTCACGCAACACCCTCGCATCGTGCACGCTCCCTGGCCACTTGGCCACACAGTTGATGAAGACGAGGTCCGCGTCACAGATCACCTGATAACAGCCGAAATGATGAAATCAATAATGAATTCATACTCACATTTTCTGTCTAAATATCACACACACACACATACACACACGCACGCACACACACACATACACACTGACACACACACACACACACACACACACACACACACACACACACACAGTGTGTTTGGGGGGGGGGGGGGGGGCAAAGAGTCCTACCTGAACGTTGATTGAATGGTATCCTTTTCTGTTGACGAATTCATGTTCCTGCTCGTGTGGCCGCTGGATGCGCACCTGTGTTCCATCGATGCACCCCACCGCATTGGGGAATCCGTAAGACTGGTAGAGCGCTCGTTTGGTTCTGTTCGCACTGGCTTGATCAGGAAAGAAGATATGTTGCCGGGCTTGTCTGAACATAGCGTCAGTCCACGCCGACCAATTCTCCACAGACGTCTTGAAATGTTGACGTGGCCAAGTAGCGCAAAGTGACGAGCACTTGCTGCAGGGGAGTGAGGGTGAATCCGCGATTCGCGAGAGTGATGTCAGCTGACACCTGACGTGTCAGTTCCAGGATGTGCTGCCGACGAAATCGGAACTTACGAAACACTTCTCTGTCGTCGTACGTGTCGAAGGGATTAGTACGGTCCCGGAAAATCCGGTTTCTTCGCAGAAGACGCCGCTGTCGTGCTTGGAAAAACAAAAGTGCCGCCATATTTACACGCGTTTAGGCCCGCTATCGGACCCCCAGAGGTGCGATAACATTAAACGCGAAAATCCGTATAGGATAGGCTAGCCAGATTGACGTGCATACCGATTTTTCCCGCCTATCCGCCGTTATAGGGGATAAACGCGGTTAGTCCACTAAACGGACCGACGTGCATACGGATTAAAAGTTGGAGGAAAATGATAAACAACATTCGATATGCAGATGACACCATGCTAATTGCAGAAGTGAAAGGGACCTACAAAACCTTGTGAATATACTTGAAATAGAAAGCAAAGGTAAGGGGTTGGAACTAAAGAGCAGGAAGACTGAAGTCATGGTGATCAGCAAAAAACATGAAGTCCCCTTGTGCAGAATAACAGCAAACGGCACAGCCTTGAGACAGGTTGATAAGATTAAATACCTGGGAACGATCATTTCATCAGACGGCAGATGCATGTCGGAAATAGCCAGCAGGATCGGCCAAGCCAAAACAACATTCAAGAAGATGGAAAGCATTCATACCAACAAATGCCTATCAGTTAACATCAGGAAGAGAGTTCTTGAATGTTATGTAGAACCAATACTGTTGTACGGTTGTGAGGCGTGTACAGTCAACAAGCAAAGCCAGAACAAGATTGAGGCAGCCAAGATGTGGTTTCTAAGAAAGATGTTGAGAGTTCCATGGACAGCAAAGAAAACAAACGAGACAGTCTTGATGGAGGCAGACACAAGTAGAACATTCATAAGGAAGATTAGGAAAAGGCAGGCAACATTCATAGGCCATTTTATGAGGAAAGGGGAATTGGAACACCTGGTCACAATGGGAAAGCTGGAGGGAAGGAGAGCACCGGGTAGACCCAGGGAGAAGATACTAGACAGACTAGCAGAGTGGCTGAAGACAGGGAAGGTGGAAGAGATGCTTGAGGCAACAAGAGATAGAGACATGAAAATCCATATTGCCAACGTCATGCGGCAAGGCACCTGATGATGATGATGATGATGTGCGATAAATTGGACAGGAGTGGTCAACGCCAGGGACATGTCCTTAGATTATGTGCGCGAGTGCATTGATATGTGTACTTAATTTTGTTTTCTTTTTTTTTCTTGTTGAAGTTTTGTATGTTTTGAAGCGGTTATAGCCCTGATATGGCTCTTTGCAGTCGGCTGGGCTTAAAACAACTATAACAACAACAATAAGTTTAATCATCTTCTTTTGCAAGGAGGCGGAGTGTGCCCAAAACTGTGTTATTGCACTGGGGTGTGGAAGGTTTTGGCCATTCCTGAATTCAACCCACCTTGATCACACTTCCACTTTCAGTTCTCCTTCTGTTGCCCTCTCCCCCACCCTTCTGGGCACTTGTGCCAACAGTGTTGGCCAGCATCTCACCCATCGCTTTCTTTCAGTCCTGCCACAGCTTGACTGCAGTATGAGATGCAAACCTAAGCTTGCCTTTGTTGACCAGTTGCTGCTGCTCGACAACGGCCGATCGGTAGGTGCTTCCCTTCTGTGAGGTTACACACCCATACTCGCACCCACCCGCCTGTCTGGGTAAAGAGCACGATGACACACGTAGGGGAATGCAGACTGCCTTTTCATTGTGGGAACTAATATTGTCAGAAGAGACTCATGTCACTACTGTCTAAGGGGCAGTAACACTGCCAAGCTGGGTTAGTGCAGGGTAACTCCCCCTGTATTTTCGAGTTTTTTGTTTTTGTTTTGTTTTGTTTGTTTTTTTCGCCTATCGGTACATGGCTCCCATTCCGATGCTGATTTTCACAGCTGTTTCAGTAAATCCCTGGGGGTTCCCTCCTCTGAGTCCAGTTCTGGTGATTTTTCTAGAACTAAAGGTTACCTGCCTGACAAAGCTGTCCTCCTTGGACACGTTCTTGCAGCAGTTGGCTGGCTGTGGTTCTTTTCGCCTTCCAGCAGTGGGGTGCCAAGCCAGGACCTAGACCCCTACATTTTTCTGGACCTAGGGGTTACCGCTTTACAAAGGCTGCCCTTTTAGGCATTGAGATGGAGAACTATTGCAACAACAAAATAGGCAACTACTGAATAAATACAACGTAAGGGATTAACACTGATAGCATTTTATTTTTTCTGAGTCCACCACAATGTTGATCTCAGGCTGGGGAGAAGTCTTTGTCAACAAGCAAGTGAATGGACCCACAAACAGAAATAAGAAAGACAGAAATAATGTGAAGAAGTACAAAGAAGAAGTGGCGGTAGTGGTAGTAACAAAAATTTAAGAAATATAAGAAGAACTTTGGAACGAAGACAGAAAAGAAAAGAGACCTGTATTTCTAGAAACAGAAGGGACTTTTAAATTTATAATTATTCAGCGACTATGAGAACACCTGTACTGGTTTCTTAAATATTATGTTTTAATGTTGTTTTGTATTATTGCTGGTTTGCTTTTATTGATTTGCTATACTTAGGTGTTGTTTGGGTTGTGTATGTGTTTAGTAAACATTTTTTGTTTTGCTTGATTTTGTTTTGTTTTATTTAGTTTGGTTTGTTATGCTATTGTGGAGCAATTCTTTGGTCCTGTAGATCGAGACTGTGATAACTATAAGATATCCTTTCTTACAGGAGATGTGTCCAAATCTGTGGTTACTCATACAATGTTCCGGGTTTTTCCCTTCAGTTTTTTAGTTTCTGTCTCTCAATATATTAAATGAATCAATGAAAGTAGTCTATGAATGTAATTTTGTGTTTGAGTTTGTTTTTAGTGGGTTTTTTTTATTGTTTGTTGCATACTTGCTTTTACATTGACATACTTGAATACTTAAAGGTTAGTGATGACAAGAACAACAACAACAAAACACTTAAATAAATATTACATTTATCTTTTCATACATAAATCAATTTGTGAATTCGAACACTTAAAATTCAAAAATTTTTTATATTAATTACATAATCACATGTCCTTTGCATGTTTGATCAGGCGTCATCAGCTTACATTATATAATTAATGCCGTTGATGATTCGTATTTCCTGTAAATGTCTGTTGTTATATAACATGGTTTTTTTTGTTAGTGTTTGTTTGTTTGCTTTTTGTACTTCATTCTTTTATCATGAAAATACCTTTGCTGCTGTTTTGTCGGTGCGACGAGAGTAAATTTGAGAATAAATGTTTGTTGACCTTGATTGAATTGTTCTTTTGTTGTATTTTCTACTAGATGGATTGCTTTATTGATGTTAGTCACGGGGCTATGGATTTTGATGGAAGAGTGACCTCGCATCCTGTGTACATGCCTGTGGCGACACCTGATAAAATTCAAGAAGGTTTTGATTCTATTGCTTATGCGAAGGTATGCCCAGCCAAGTTTGCACTCCCTTTTTGTCCCTGTTTGCCTTTCAGCGTGCCCCACCACGTGGTTTCTCTTATTTTTTTCAAACATGTTTAGAATGCATTTTTAACAAAGTGCATACACAGAACATATGTACAAATACATGACAATAGTAGCAAAGCGTAACTGCAATTACAACTTAAAACTTAAAATTGCTCATACCTGCAAAAAAATTATAGGAGAAAATATGCAATTGCATAAAGCATACAAAGCAAAGCATGAAAAGATAAATAGATGCATACATAGGTTGGTCATTTAAGAAGCAGATGTATCGCTAGTATTTCTGATGTATATTGACAGTGTATGTCATGTTTCTGGTGTACACTGGTAATGTATGTATTACAAACAAACAGCAAATGGTATAAGTGTCAGCGGTGATTAATGGTAAGTATGGTAGCGATTTTATAATCAAAGTTCGTAAATTCCACGCCGAATTTGCAGCGCAAGATATTTTGATGTTATGAATATTTTAATATAGGTTATATTTGGAAGAATGTTTTAAAATTTGCATTTGAGCCAGAGTCAAAAGGTGCTTTGGGGCAACTTTCCTAGTTCAAATCACTGCAACTAATTTTCTTGCCTTTGCGCAGCCTGAACAATCCTAGATATTGAGCGTTCAATGTCAAATCAAATAGCAGGCATGAATTCATGGAGATTGAACAAATCATTTATTAGCCAGTCAAGTGTATATTTACACTTTTACTCAAATTTCAGCCTTCCTTTTACAGATAGGTGTAGGCTGAGAATAAAGTTTGGTGTTAAACCAATGGTTGTACCTATGTATGTATTTTTTAGTTTCTTATCAAGGTTACTCTCTAGTTTATAATTTCATTTGGGTTTTGCCGAATTTTTTCATATATTCTGCAATATTAAAATGTAAATATAAGGTTTCATTCGTGACACTTTTGTGTCACAGGCCTACAGTTCTTTGATCAATCACAGTGGAAAAAAATGATTAAAAACTGCAATGAAATAGGGCTTTTCGTAACTGAGAGCCAGGTTCAACCAGGTAGCCATTAGGGCTTTTCAAGTGTCATGCATAAAACTGTCTGAACAGAACTCATAAGCATTGCAATCAAATGGATACTTTGGAAACTATTTGAGTTTTTAGCGTTCGTGTGACACCAGTCACGGATGAAACTATGCCCTATAAAGTATGAGCCCATTTCCCTTTTCCATGTCTGTGATGTAATCTAACTTTCCGTTTTTTTGCCTCTCTCTCTGTCTCTGTCTCTGTCTCTGTCGCTCTCTCTCTGTCTCTCTCTCTTTCGTCAGCGTTTGATTGATTGTAGATGGTAGAAATGGAACGATCACGTTCAAAGCAGTGACAGATTTAATATTTACAGAACTTTTGTTAATACTCGTGAAGTGAAATCATATAATAGCATCGAATATGGTCAGACATTTTAGATAAGTGACAGCAAGATTCAGATTTGGCATATCAGAAATTAACGCCCGTTACTTTAGATATAGATCTCACAGAGAAAATGATTTATTGTGTCCATTATGTAAAAATTCAAAAGAAGATGAAGTGCACTTTTTGCTTTGCTGTCCAGCGCTACAAAATATTCGAGAGAAATTGATTCGACCGAAATATTCATTATTTAAAATGATTGTATTGATAT
>JAPXFY010005744.1:0-14267 GCA_030674185.1 Monoplex corrugatus
TTTTAAAAAGGGTTTACATACAGACACAGACTTTATACACAGGGTACAGGGTTTACATACAGACACAGGTTTAGGGCAAAAGTACAGGGTTTTACATACGACACAGTGTTTATACACGGGTACAGACTTTGTACCAGGAAAACAGGGTTTATAACCTTACAGACTTTTTACACAGGACAGGGGTTTTTACTACAGATACATGTTTATACACGGGTACAATTTTTTACACGGGTTTTACGGGTTTACATCAGAACAATTTTTTATACATGGTACGGGGTTTTACATACAGCCCAAAATTTTTTTATCACGGGTACAGACTTTATACACAGTAAGGGTTTTCATACAGACACAATGTTTTTACCGGGTACGATTTTAACACAGGTACGGATTTACAACAACCATTTTTTTAACACAGGTCAGGGTTTACTTACAGCACTGTTTATACACAGGACGTTTTTTAACACGGGTACGGGGGTTTACATACAGACACAATTTTTATACACAGGTACAGATTTTATACACAGTACAGATTTTTAACACGGGGACGGGGGTTTTTACACAGGTACGGGTTTATACACAGGTACGGGGTTTTACATCAACACATTTTAAATACACAGGACATACTTTTTACAATCAGTTTTTTTATACACATACAGGTTTATCACGGTACAGACTTTATACACAGGTACAGGGTTTACATACAGACACAGGTTTATACACGGACAGACTTTAACAAGGTACAGATTTAAAACACTACATGGTTTATTTACAGGTACAGGGGTTTATCACAGGTACAGGACTTTTTTCACAGGCACATATTTATACAAACAAAACAATTTATGCACACTCGGTTTATGCCAGGCACAGGTTTATGCCAGGTAAAAGGGTTTATACACAGGAAAGGGGGTTTAACACAGGTAAGGGTTTAGGAAACGAAATGGGGAGAGGTGACTGCTGGCCCTTGTTTTGTCAGGCAAATGAGAGAAACATCACAAAAACTTTTTTCCAACAACCATGCGCAAAAACCAGGACCTCCGGGAGACAGGTGTGAAATCAGATTGATTATATTATCTTGACAGATCTGGAAATCAATGTCCTCAATGCAAAAACAACCCGGAACAGACTGCGACACGGACACATTCTTGGACAACCAAATTAAGAATGAAAATATTTGAAAAGCCTAAAACCAAATCGACCCCCAAAGTTCGACATACAAAATTAGAAAACCCTGAGCTGGCGTTATAATTTAGTAAGAAACAAAAATCGTTTTTAAAAAATTGAATTTGGGTGAAAATGACTCTATCCTGATAAAATCTGGACAGACAAAAAAAACACACTGACCAAAATCTTAAAGAAAAAGGGGAAAAGAAAAGAAAAGGAAAAAAGCTAAGCCTACAAAGTCGGGAAGGATAATCTGGCAGAAAAGAAAGCAAGCTCGAAAGCAGGGAGAGCGGGAAAAAACTCGCACTGAAAAGGGAAATAAAAAGTAAAGTCAAAAGAGACAAAGAAAATTTGGCGGCACAAGAATGCAGTAAACTCAAAAACCCAACGAAAAACAGGAAGTCGAGGGACCCTTTCAAACAAAAAAAAGTGAAAAAAAAAAATTTTCAAAGCAAAAAACCAAAGCATAAACAACAAGGAGGTCACACACGACTAAACCCAATGATGTCTTGGATAGGGGAAGAATATGGCACATCACTTTTTGCAAGCCTGAGGGCCCCTGAAAATTTTTTAGAGCCAAAATTTGGGAATTGCCCCCCTGGGAAAATGGAACCTGAACCTCTGCTCGCAAAGTTGAATCTGCCAAAAAAGACAAAATGCAGAAATTTCCGGGTTTTGGGGCAAAATTCCTGGAGATTGTTGAAACACCCCGGGTGATGGGGGACTAAAAGTAATGCATCACTTTGCTGAAAGATATGGAAGCTTTGCAATGCCTACAACTGGAAGCCCCCAAAGAATTTTTCATTACATAAGAGTGGAAATGTCAAAGACTGCAAAATGAACAATTGCAGATCATATGCCAGAAAAATACTGCTGAAATATTTTAAACGGGTTAAAGCCAAAAGTAAGGAAGAGCTATCCGACTGTCAGGCAGGATAGGAAAAACGGGGGGAACAATAGATATGCTGTTTTACTCCAGATATTGAAGAAAAGTTTAGAAAAACAACCCCAAAATGTTCATGTTTTCATTGACACAGCAAAGCTTTGATAGCGTTTCCCAAAGTCTTTTCCATTTCATGTCAAAAGGGTTTTTCCCCAAAATTGGTTTCCCTAAAGCTTCATTATATATATCAAAAACAACAATCAGATGGAATAACAAAACTGCAAATTTTTTAACATCACAAAGGGGTAAGGCAGGTTGCTCCGTCCCACATCTCTTCAGCATAACATGAACATACTGAGAGAAGCAGACATAGAAGACGGGGCGAAAATTTTGGGTGGTAGAAACCCGTCAAATTTACCTACGCAGATGCACGGATTACGGCAGACAACATTACGGCTTAGGAGGATCCTGAGCGGGGTAAAAACCGGGTTGGAAAGGCAGCTGGCTGGACTTAATTAAAAGAAGAAAAAGGGTTTAAAGCTGTTGCGGCAAAATTAACCCTAACGGACCAGATCATGCTAAACCCAAGTCCCTCTAGAAAATGTCGGGACTTTAAAAATTTGGGTTCAGTAAAGACACACGAGGAAACATCTCAAAAGACATAAAGAGAGAATTGGAAGGCCAAGAACAGTAGGCAATTAAACAATATTTGGAAAGACCACAGCATAAACAGACCTTAAGATAAAACTCTTAAAAGTCTTGTCTGGCCAGGGGATGAACGGCGCGAGGCATGGACAATGAAAAAGGGATGAAAACAGTGGAGCAGCAGAGCTGTGGTTTTACCCGAAGACTGCGGGGGGTCAGAGGAGGTAGGCGCTCAAATGAAAGCAACTGAATGAGTTGGGTACTACACGCAAGCTCCTAGTACCATACAAGGAGGAAACTAAAATATGTTGGACACGCAATCCGTAAGAGAGAAAAACTTGAGTCCACTGTCCCCCCGGGTAAAGGGAAGGAAAGAGAAATAAGGACGGCCCCTGCATCACTTCAAAACATCACAAACACAGTGGAAGAAACCCCGGGAGGGGGTCAGACTTAGCCAAAAACGAGAGTGCTGGGGGCAGCTTGTGAGGACATCAGTGCGCGGCCAAACCTGTTCCCGGTGACGCCGAGGGTGAGAGGGGTGAGATAGGGTTTAGCAATGTCGTTTTTGGGGCGAATTCTCCTACACGCCCTACTATGAGGGCAGTGGATATGGAAGTTAGGGGATTTCGGGGAATTATTGGGTTAGCCAAGAGGGGTTCTTGAAAAAAATTACGTCACTCTCGCTATGGCATCATACAAACATACAAAGCCTCTTCTATTCCTTTCCAACAGGCAGGAAATTTAAAAGGGGTAAACGCAAAAGGGGGTGGACGAAAATGCCCAACTTTGGAAACAGGCTTATTCCTCTTTTTTTCCTTTTTTTTCTATTATGTTATTAA
The DNA here is from genome assembly GCA_030674185.1 of Monoplex corrugatus. NCBI lineage: Eukaryota > Metazoa > Mollusca > Gastropoda > Littorinimorpha > Ranellidae > Monoplex > Monoplex corrugatus. The sequence continues at coordinate 3,529 of JAPXFY010005744.1, forward strand.
AATTTAATTAAATTTTTTGTTTTTTTATTATTATTTCATCATCGTCGTCTTTCATTTTTTACTTTTTGTTAACTTTAAATTTTTTTATTATTAATTTTTTTTTATTATTATTATTATTTTTATTAAATTTATTTATTTTTATTATTTTTATTATCATTGTTGTTTTTGTTGTTATTCTTTTTATTGTTTTTTATTCTATTTTTATTATTATTATTATTATTATTATTAATTATTATTATTATTAAACATTAATGTTGTTAAAAATATTAAAATTAGCTGGGGTGTTCTGAGAGAGAAAGGAAAAAAAGGGAAAAGGGGGAGGAGAGGAGGAGTGGGGGGGAGACAGATATATAGATAGACAACAGACAGACAGACGAAGACAGAGGCAGACAGACAGACCAGACAGACAGACGGGGACAGCCAAATAAATAAAACACAAAAAAAAAAGGGAAACGGCAAAAGAAGAAAAAAAAAGAAGAAAAAAAACGACATGAAACCGAAAAAAAGAAATCCCACAAAATAGATGATAAGACACGATGATGAGATGAGAGATAATGAGATGATGATGGTGGTGGTGGTGGTGGTGGTGGGGGTGGAAAAGGTGGTATGGGGGTGGTGGGGGTGATGATGACAAGTGATGACGGGTGATGAGAGAGGTGGGGATGATGATTATGTGATGTAAAATAGGGGCTGCTGCTGCTCTGCTGTTTGCTGCTGCTGAGGTATGATGATGAATGGGGGGGAGTTAAGTGTGTAAAAAAGGAAAAAGGGAAGGGGGGAACCAGGGAAGAGAGAACAAAACAAAAGCGGAAACTGGCGGGTAAAAAAGCAAAAAAAAGGGGCGCCGCGGAAACTAGCCCCAAAAACCCAAAAAAAAAGGCGGCCCCCCCCCCAAAAAAGAAACGCGGCAAGGGCCCCCCCGCAAGGCGCCCAAAAACGGCCCCCGAACCCCCCCCGAAAAAGGGCCCCCCAAAAAAAAAAAACCGCAACGGAAAAAAAAAAAAACCGAAAAAAGGCTAAACCCGGGGGCGGGGAGGTCACAAATGGCAATGCGCAAGACGGGCTTTTTGTTTTTCCCCGGGGCCCGGTGCAAAAAGGGAGGAAGGGTCGGAAAGGATCCAAGAGGGGGGGGGGGAAAAAGGGGAACTGGGCAGCCCCGACAGTTAAACGATACCGAAGCAAGACTAAACCCCTGAATAAAAAAAACAACCTTTGGGCGTCACCCCTTGCGGCAAGAACTTAAAACGATGCACCCCCAAGCGTCCATCGTCCACCCACCCATCCACCATCCTTCCCCATCCCCCATCATCCACCACCAAACCATCCCCATCCACCCATTCACCATCCATCCACCATCCACCATCAATTAATCAATGAATGAATCAAAATCAATCCATCTTTCCATCCCATCATTTATCAAGAATCAACAATCAACAATCAACAATAAAATCAATCCATCCATCCATCCATCCAACCATCCATTCATCCCAAAAATCAATCACAGTCAAACAATAAATCAGTCAAACAACAAAGAGATCGATAAATCAATTATAGTCCACTTGAAACACGTAGAGAGAGAAGGCAGAGTGAGGCGAGAGATGGCTCCCATTCTCTCTGGTCCGGAGGCGGGTTTTTGGACCGGAGGGTGGAGCGCGGGTTGGGCTGGCCCCGGGGTGTGTCTCCCCCCCCCCCCACCTTGCCATTTCGGTTTGAAACAAGGTAAGTGATGACTGGGCGAAGGGTCATCAACGCATGCACTACAAACATTTTAAAAAATGTTGATCTGGCCAACATGTTTTTATGGCTGCGAAGCCATGACCTCGAAAAGCTGATTAAAAGGAATTGAAACACAGAGAGCATTTTCAGGAGACTACTGCGTGTTAAATGGACGACGGGAAAAACAATAAAACTGCCCTGAAAGAACTTGATAACACCAAAAATCACTACAAACATCTACAAAAGAAGACAAAAAAAAAACCTTTGGGCCTGGCACGTGCAAGAACACGTCCCCCAAGGCAACCATTTTAAGGAAAAACGGGCAAAAAAGGAAAAAGAAGACCTCGAATCTATACTCAAAAAACATAACCAACACCAGTGGCCAAATATTCAAAAAAATTGTCCACAAAAGCAAGACAAGCAGCCTGTAAGGAGGGGGGTTGGTAAAAGAGTGCAGCGGCAACACGGGCCCCGGTGAGGGGCCGACAGGTACCCGTGAGAAGGTGAGATACAGGTTAATTTTCACCCCTTTCCCTTCCCCCCTTTTTCAAAGCCTTGTAAATGTACAGTTTTGCGAGTCCAAGGGCTCCAGAAAAACCGGGCAGATTTGGATGAATTTATATGGATTTAGAAAAGAAAAAAAAAAATGGTATTTAATAAACCAAATTTTTTGGCCAACGGCCTTTGAAAAACGTAAGATCACAAACAAAAAAAACAAACACCAGAAAAAAATTAGGAAAAAAGACTGAAACTCCCGCGCCCTTTCAGTGTGAGAAAAGGAATCACTGACAAAAAACGAAAATCATAATGTGTTTTTGATAAATATGAGTCAGAACGAACTAGATGAATTTCCCTGAATTTTGAAAAGGGGTCATGCCAAATTAATAGTTTATCCGAAGGGGGCCCGGGGGGCAAAAGAAAAACTATGATGCTTGGGGCTGAGAGTATGTTTTGGAAGAAAAGGATCCTACTATAAACAAGGGCTAAAAGAAAATAAAAGCATAGATCGACTAAAGGGGAAAATATATAATAAAGGGTATGGTGATGTACTGTACTCCCTATGCACAAACCCCGGTCTGCCCTTTGAAATGGGAAGAAAAACACCCTAAACCAACACCCAAAGGGGGCTGAAGGGAAAAACCCAGAGTCCCCAGAAAAAAAAAAACAACAAAAACTTATAGGGAAATTTCTGCGCAATGAATCCGTCTTCGAGAGCGATGGGGACTGTCGTTGTGTTGTGTTTGGTCCGGGAGCAGGTTTCTACTTTTGATGTATGGAGGTTGGTGCAGGCTGTTCCTGTATGTGGGAAAGGGGTGCATTTATCCGTTTCTAGGGCAGTTTTTTACTGAAGGGAGACTTTTTGGTGGAGAGAACATTACTGAACATAGCTGAGTTGTTTAAAAAAAGAAATTGATACTTATTAACTTTTATTATTTATTTATAGCATTAATCAATTGATTATATTGCATTAAATGTATTATGTTTTATATTTATTATTTTTTCATATCTATCATATCATATCATACATACATATCATACATATTATCAACATATCAAACCATTCCATACCAGTCATACATATCATATCATATATCATGCATTCCTGTCATGTCTATCTATTTTATCATTGTATTTTTATCAATCAAAACATATCTTCAATTTAACATATCCTTCCCAAAATACATATCTATCAATCAAATTTTATCATATCATATATACATATCAATCTCAATCAATCAAATAAAAAAACATATCATATCAATCTATCAACATATCACATCAAACAAAAAACATATCTATCTATCATGAGGCGGTTAAAAGGGTTAAGTTTACTTTGCATCATGCCTATAATGCAAAAAACTCATGGGGTATTGTGAAAGGGGGTCAAAGGGGTTAAACTTTCACTATGCTGTCATGGGGTTAGTGCAAACGCCGGTGGGGGTGGGGGGAGTCAAAGGGTTTCGTTTTTACATGCTACCATGGCTGTCAATGCGACCTTTGAATAGAAAAGAGGGAGTCAAAGGGTTAAATTTTAAAAAGGCAAAATCGCAAAAGGATTTTGGGGGTGTTTAAGGAATTGGGATGATTAAAAAGAATAGTTCCTTTCTTGGTAATTATGACTTAATAAGGGAGGAATTGACGAAGGAAACGCCAAAAAACCTAGACAAGGACCCAAAAGGGAGTCCACACATGGGAAAGATAAATACAACACTTTTATTTAAATTGACAACTTCAACGTAAGACAAAATTTACCCTTCTACGCCTAAGCCCAATGGCCCAAAAACCAAAAATGCACAACGATCTTCACCAGCTACATGTTACAACATCTGAACATTTCCCAAAGATTTTTTCTGTTTCCGGGAAAGTAAAACATGCTTCAAATTTTAGCCCAACCTTAACACCTAAAAAGATACAAATTAAAACTGGGGCCCCATACCTGTGAGGTAGCTTGGAAGCTGGTTCCCCCAAAAGAGCACCCGAGGGATGACTATTCCCTTTTTTAGAAGGGAATTTTGGTCAGGACGCTTTCCCCCCCCTGACCATCAATAGGGCCGCCGTGATTAGCTACCCGTTTTACAGCCTGACTTCAAGGTTTTTAACCCGAATTGTGGTGGCACATCAACGTTTCCTTCGGCCAATTAAATACGCCATTTTCAAAATCCCTTTCGGACGTGACTTTTACTGCTAACGTCAACCCCCAGAAGCTGCCCAACTCCCCAAAGTGGAGAATAATGGGGATCATTTCTTCATACTGGGGTTCGTCTTTGGTCGGTCACTTCACAGGGGCCCGGGTATTTACCCTCCCCAAATCCATCCAGTCTAAGTCTGTTTATTTCCTCCCACCCCCCTTTACAGCCCCTTTTCCCTTTCTGTGCCCCAAATGCGAAAGGTTTAGAAAAGACAATCGCGACTGACCATTACTTTTCAAAAAGCATACCTGCTAGTGGCCTGTGGTGTTTGCCTTTTATTTTCCGATCCATTCTATGGGGGCAAAAAACTTGTCTCAATGCATCTGCCGCCCTAAGGAATTTCCCTGTTTTATAATATGTCCCCCCCCCATAAAAAATGTCCTCATTTTTTTAAGAGAAAAAGGGGGAAAACGAACATACACAATAAACATAGATTCATAGACAAACTCTCGTACATGATTGACAGGCGTAGGGAAAGGTTTTGGGGGTAGGAATTTTATCATCAATTTTTTGAAAAGGAATGAATCGAAAAACTTTGGCAGCTAAAGGGGATCCGTAGAAAAGGGTTTGGGGATCGTGGGCCAGCTCCAAGAAAATGTCATGCGTCACCTGTGGGAGACAGAGTTCTGTCAGCACACTCATAAAACTGTCAGACTTCCACACAGCATTGTTTGTTTGCCTACGAGAACCCATTAGGGATTCATGTCCATGTGACGTATCAGGAAACGCCAAAGAAAGCACTGAAGTGGAGATATAGGCGTTCACCAAGTAGGAAAACTGAAACAAAAAAGCACGCACACTCCCGATGACATGGAAAACATATAAGGGGGTGTTTGCATGTGGCAAAAGTTCATTGAAATTTATGCCAACGTATTGTCTGTTTTCATCCTTGGAACGAGGTTATGGGCATGTTGTGAGGATTTCCGTAAGCAGTTGTGACGAAATTGAAATAAACCCCAAAAATGTTTTTTTTTTGAAAAGGATCCTAAAAAACTTGAGCCAGAGTAGAGGGTACTCAGGGCGAAGCGAGCTGAGAGACTGGAGTTGAACGAACTGCTGCAGGGCCAGGGATGAAAAACGTTAGTAGCGTAAATCGCCCCCGGGGTGAAGAGCAGTAACTTCTTGCACAAGTGTTCGGGTTCATGGGACTTGACTTGGAGGGGGAAGGATTGGAAAATACGCATTTAAAAAAGGGCAATCGCTTGTCTCCATGTCAAGAATAAGCAAGGGATAACTGTAATAAGACAAATGGCACCATTCAAGCTTAATTAGGCTATGCAACGAGGCCAAAAAAAACAAAATTGGAATAAGAAAAAAAAGGTTGTCTGTAATACCATACAAGGTCACACTCATCATAAATAAAAAAATGTAAGGCATAAAAAGGTAAGGACATTGCCCCTTTGAATAATCACTAGCAAAAACAAACATAAAGTATCAGGAAAAGTCGCTGAAAAACACACTTTTACAGTAAACAACCAATGCCTGAAAACACATCGTCACACTTGTAAAAACCAACAATCATATGAAAAGTAGAACCCCATGAAAAAACCATTGACAAACGTACTTGATATCCTACAAGATTGGGAAGCATGCAGGGGTAAAAACTGCACTGTATACTGAAGCCATAGGACAGTTTTAACTCATGTCAGGGAAGAAAATGGATTCATCAAAGAGGAGCGCCCCTTTAAAACATCAAAAAACACTTCACATTTCTCTAGTCCCAGAAGTAAGCAAAGTTGAAGACAACACTATATTTGTAGCACACTGAAATCCAAAGCTGACCGAATGTTCGTTACGAAATGGATTGGGGATTTCCACAAGTTCGCTCATAGGGCCGTACAACAGTAACCGTAGCACTTGAATACACACATGTTTGAAGCAAGCGAAAAAATACATGAAATAAAAACAAAGTGGCAAAATCTCCTTTGGGACCCGGGGGAGGGGTCTCCAGAAGTCTTGCAACTTGTAACAGAGCTCAAGTAAGTTTTTATCATACCAAACGAACGTTTCTTGTTTCACACGTATGACAATCATTTCATCAGGAAGGTGAGAACAAAAAACCATATTGTCTCTGACCAATGGTTTACATGTGTTGTTAGTATGGTTATTGATTTCGTGAAACATTTGACCAAAAACATAGACACGAAGATTTTTTTTTCAAAGAATGACACAAAATGTATTGACTAAAGTGGTATGTTTAAATTCCCAAAATGTCAATGTAGTGATAAAAAAATTTAAAAAAAAACAGGTAGATGACGATAACAACGGGGATGAAATCAAGGAAAAGGAAACAGCAGAAAACAGGGACTGCAGATGTGACGTGACACCAACATGTATGAAATCGTGAGGTAAATGGTATGGTATTCCACATACGAATTTATCAAAGATAAACAGGATGCAAGATGATACAGATGATAGGAAATGATTAAAATCACAAGATGAATCGTTTGCGTGAAAATTTATACCCCAAGGATGAAAAAAACCCCATACGACACGCAGTGATATACAATGAACGGATGATACACGAGATATACAATATACCCCGGGGTTGCTGCAAAAAAATGAGGAGAAGAAAAATGTGGTGAACAATAAAAGAACCAGATAAAAAAAACAGATTAAAGTTTTATAAAGGGAGTTTGAAAAATGAACCAGAGTATGCATTTAGCGATGAACGCGTAAGGAACTAGGAAGAAAAGACCACAAAGCTAAAAACGCAGGGGTTGCTACAAATAAAATGAGCTCCCGAACGCGAGCAAACACAAGAACGGTGGGCTATAATCCCCACTTATACCGTGATGAATGAAGACGAAAGCAAGGGGAAAAAATAGGGGTTTCGCGGTACTACCCTTGCAACGGATTTTCCATTGCGATAAAGTTCAGAAATGTGAAAAAATTTTAACAGCTGTGTAACGGTTGGGTTAAGATGTCGGAATAAATCACAACAATTGACGGTCCTGATTTAAAACCGGGAAGAAAGCAGGATCTGTGAAAAATCGTAAGCCATCATCAAACCAAAATAAAGTTGAAACATGAGGTTCCTGTATTGTAAGAATATTTGCCTGCAACAAAACCAACATGTAGTACCAAAAAATATACGCAATAAAAAGAAAAAAAATTTAGCTCAAAATGCAATGCCGTTAACAATCCAACATTTTGATAAACAAAAGTATAAACAACACATCGAGTACATTCAAAATTAGCTCAAGAGGGGGGAAAAAATCTGCCGACATAAAAGCTTTCTATTAGAATAGGCCTTTTACATCCAATAAACATAACATATTTCAAATCTCTGACGTGTGTGCACACAACGTGAATTGAAAGTCCGGAAGGACGAACCATACAGGGCGTACTCTGTTTGGTCCTTTAGCGTGGGATAATGTGAGGAGTAGTTACCAAGAAAACGGTTTTAACAGACAATACTGGGTAGCCACACCCCCCCTTTCGTGGCGACACGCAAACCATTCTGTGGTACAAGGTTTCAAGAAGTAATATGAGGCCGACAACGCGGACCCCAAACGGGGCAAAAAAACATGAAGCCAAAAGTAGTAGAAAAGTACGCGTATGTGGCATTGAGACATAATTTTATTGCATACAAACCATGAAAAATAACTATTCAATTTAATTACAATGAAAAATACTGAGAAAAAAAACAAATGCCTTAAACACATATCAGTTATAAAGTAAGGGACAACACGATAACAGGGAAACTACACGTGATAATTGAGCTTCAAATAGAAAGGGGGACTACCAGCGTTAACCTCTGTGTTGACCCCCGTGGGTTTCTGATAATATACCAATGCCGTAGGGGATGAAAGAAAAATTTATTCCCCTTTTCAACATGTGCACCCGTTACCAATAGTCCAAGGTTTCGTCCACAAATGGATTCCAATATAAACTACCAACTACATGGGGATATTTTCTCTCTACCATGCCCAATACGCTGTCCCCCATTCCAACCAAGGGTGGGGAGCATGACTGACCATCAGTGTAGCTCAGGAGACGTGAAAATAACCCAAAAGACGTCATCAGCAGCGATAAGGTACACGGGTCGATCTGAAGTCCCCAAAAAAAATCAGTATGTCAAAGCGAACGGGTATTCGTAAAAAACAGCAAGGGGGCCCTACCAAGCAGACCAAAAATTTTTTTAATTGCTTTACATAAATTTTTGGGGAATAGCAGAGAATCTAAAGAGAAATACGAGGAAACACAAAAAATAGTCACCAAAAATAGTGTGGCGTCATTGACCAGGTAGACAACGTTGGGTCTTCGGCATTGAATATTATTGACGTGAAAACGCGAACGAGTTCCGCCGTATATGTGACTCTGGCTCCCACGTTGTGGCTTTTTAACCCTGCCACTTGAATTTTGTAGTGGGGGACTTTGTTAAAGACCTTGCAGCGAGGGCCTTTTTTACAAAGAACATATCCTTTTCTTACTGATTCTCACTTTTTCCCCCCGAAGTGGAAGGCTAGCAGCAGGGTTCTGTGTGACTGAGAGGTCTGGCCCAGGCTGTGAAACATGATAGGTTGTACCAGTATCTGTCCCGGGGGAGTGGGCCAGTGTTGTCCTTCCCTGTCTCCCTGGCTCATGCAGGGGTTTGTGGGTCTGTCTCAGGGGAATGATAGGGGTGCAAGCGCATCGCATTGATTTGGGGATTTGAGCACTTTTTGTTCTGGCAGTGACGGGGGCACAAATACATTTTTAGGCAATTTTGGTAATGAATATGGTCCGTCATATTTTTTGCTGCAGTTTTCCCGAATTTCCCGGAATCCTGTGTGAGCATGCACCAGAACACTTGACCTTTTTTATAGTGAGGGGGGCGGGCTTTCCATCATACCGAGTTTTGGGGCGCTGCTGGGCTCTCTGAATGTTTTCGCTGACCAGCGTTTTTTGTAAGCTCGCTTCTGAATGAGCTTCCTACAGGGTTGGGCAGCTGCAGGAAAATCACAAGCGAACGCTGTCAAGGGGAAACGACACTCTTGTTTTGTGGAATGAAGAAGGGCGAGAAGGAGAGAAGACTCGGGGATGGCCTGGCGAAGTGCAGCAGCAATACCAGGCAGCAGAGAAGGCCATTAGTGGGTTTGTTAGCACAGTGTCCCCTGATAGACTGAGCGATGGGGAAAAATTTGTTCCTCACATGGGCATTTGTTTGGGGAGGAGTGCTGGTAGCAAACAAATGATTTAAAAGATTTGCACACCTCAGTGCCCCACTTTGGAAAAAAAAGTTTTGTCCCCGTCGACAGAAAATGGCAGGAGCACCATAACACGTATGGTCCGTAAAATGCCGGGCAATGGAAAGGCTGTTGCACCTTAAAGGGAATCAGTCCCCCCATTTTACTAAATGAACAAACAAACAAAAAAATGTCTTTAGCCTTCGTGCTTGGTAAAAGTGGACCCAAGATGTCACAATCCACCTGGAAAACAGCTTTTTTGGGGCTACAGGCAAGGGTCGTATTCCCGGGGTTTTGAGGATGGAAAACCCTTTTTGCTTTTTGACAAGCCTCACCGCTTGAAACTCCAAATTCAGAGTACTACCGACCGAAAAAACCTAAACCACTACTGGTAGGTACTTTCAGTGCAAAGTGACCCCCCAAACCCAAAATCTGAAACGCCGCGGGATATCTTTTCCATTAAAAAGGGAACCACTAACTGGATTTTTTCTTAAAGTTCTTGACCAAAACCACGGGATAATCAGATGGTACAAAATGCCATTAGACAAAAATAGTTTTTGGGCCTCCGGGATGAGACGACGACAATTTATCTTTGGGGAAAGCTGACCGTTTTCCAAGTAGCAATAAAAGGACACACTGGGGTCGCCAACTGCATTTGCCGTAATCTGTATCATCGCCCCGCACCTAAGACAACCCTCTCTCTCCACCACCTATTGCCCTCCGGCGATGTGCTGGGGGGCGTGGTGGGGGGGAGGTAGGTGGGGTTTAACGATGTAAATGAAAGGTCCATTGTGCTTACACGGTTCCCCACCAGGGGGGGGGTAGGGAAACTGACCCGCCGGTTAATCACCTGTGGCGCGACCGCCCTTCAAGGTCGGTGTGGGTGGGTCATAGTCAGGCGGTGGCCTGTCACTGACAGCGTGAGGGATACGACGAGTGCTCAACGTTATTGTGCACCCTGCCTGGTTTGTGCCAATGTCAAGCATTTCCCCGTAGAAAAAGGCCCAACGCCCAAAAGACCCCTGGGTCTTTAACATTCTGCAAAAATTTTTTGGCGAAAGGGCGTGACACAAAAAATTTGGCATGGGAAGGTACACCTTGAAGGGCGAATACCCTCTACGAGAGCCAGAGTCTCTTTTTCCTAATTCCGTAACGAAGTTCT
>JAPXFY010005745.1:0-14264 GCA_030674185.1 Monoplex corrugatus
CTATGCCATCAGGACAAGTAGCAAGCCCGCTTGCTACGGCCGAAAGGTCGCTGTGGACACGTAGCAAGAATGTTCGCGACGCCTGTTCTAAAATTAAATGCGTCAATACGTCACTGGAAATTCCTCAAAACGTGTCGAAACTACATAATGGAACCCTTCTACATCATACGATGTCACTTCTTTGGCTTAAAAGGGGCAGTTTCATTGGTTAATTTGTGTTGAAAGCAACCAACCCCAATTCTTTGTCTCTTTGTGTTACCCGCGTCGTTCACACTACTGTAAACATGGCCAGACGGACAACTTTCACGGCCGCCGAAGTAGCAGAATTGATCATTCAGGCCAGTTCTGACGACGATCTAGACGTTGATCATTATGAAAACAGTAACGTAATTGCTGAAGTGGAAGATTTTGAGGATGATGTGCCGAAAAACAACGACAATCGCGCATATTCAATGGATAAAGTTGAAGTTGAAACAGATGAACAAAATGCTATCGTCGCTGACAGTGACATCATTCACTTGGGTAGTCAGGCAACAAACCATTCGGTCTTGGAGCCAGATTTTCAGCTAGAAATAAGTTGTCCTGATCAATGTGAAGTCGACACTGAGTTTGACACTGCCATGACGACAGTGGCGATGAAAATGATGCACCAACTGGGTGAAAAATCTTCGGAAATTTGCGCAAGTACCTGTTTTCTCAGCTGCCGAAACATACGGTTTGCTGCCCTTCATATTTCAAGACATCGCCGACCCTACATTATGTTCCATTATGTTACCATTATGTTCTGAAATGTTGAAATATTGTCTTTATAATTTTTTCCCCTACAATGTTTGGCCATCATATGCTAAAAATAACACTTTGTATGAATCTCCTGTGGCTGTTTGGGATTTTTTATTTTGACACTTACGTTGACATTTTCAAAAGCACAAATCACTAACTAAATGAATCTTTACAGAAATTGTTTTTACTTCATCAGGGAGATAATTGAATGATCTGCAAAAGTTGTTCTAACAGCAATAAGCTAGCTTTTACGGCCTATTCAAGAAAATGACATAAAAATGACCAAAGTAGGGTGTCCTCAGGGCATATCTGCTTCCTGCCCCCAGTGTGCACAGGGTGTAGTAGCTGTAGTGAGGCAGTGTTGTGAGAAGGTTAACCCTTTGATACCCTCACCTTTCCATCAGTTCCCTGCAGGAAGCTCTGATTAGAATGAAGGAGTCAAAGGGTGAAAATGTGCACGTTTGTGCGCGAGTGGGCGTCTTTGTTTTGTTTGTTGGTTTTCGTTTTGTCCCCTGAATTCTTAGTTTCTTTTCTGGCACAATCTGTATTTCATGAATATTTCAAGAAATGTAACTGCAAGCCAGTCTTGATATAGAACTGTAATTAGGCAAATTTTTCTTTGGATCTCTGTTGCTGACATGTGTTGTACAATGCCTTGTTTGGAAGCTGAATTAAGTGTATATGCACATGTTCCATGTGAACCTACCCATTGGGGGAAAAATCAACATTAGCCTTTATATATGCATCTTTCTATGATTGCTCTTTTTTGTAGCCATGTGCTTTTTAGTATTTCATTCTTTTCTCTTATGTTACCTTACATAGCATTACTTACCATGTCTGCCTGTGTCCAAAACAGGAGGCAATTTTCCCACTGAAACAACCAAACATTCGCTTATCAGGACGCGCCTTTGTAATCCACACGTAGACAAGTTAACAATTCACCACGACAGGTGATATTGCATGAAATTCAAATGCATTGATCAGTTACTTTCAGGGTGAGTGGCATAACACTTCACAAACACTAGCTACAGTTAATTCGAGTGGTTTCCCTGAATGTTCAGGGTGATTTGCAGCTCATTCATTGAAAGACCGACAGAGCTAAAGGCATGCTCATGTTTCTTATCATACGAAAACAACACAACAACATCAACAACAACAACGTGACATCCTTTACAAAACTAAACACACGTTGTTGCTGTGTTTGCTGAGTGAATATAGTACATGTACACTTTCAAACATTTGGCAATCAAAAAACTAGTGATGGATACAAAAGATGTCATTTTGTTGGGCTCAAAATTAAATGAAAATGAAACGTCTGACTTTTAAGATTTGTGTGACAAAATAAACACACAAATCTGAAAAAATCGACAGCTTCATGTGGACGACACACACACACACACAACACACACACACACACACACACACACAGATACACACACACACACACACACACACACACACACACACACACACACACACACACACACACACACACATGCACACACACAGATTCCTACGCCAAGATGGCGGCTTATTAATTGAACATTTTCAGAGAGGAATCAAGTGGGCTGAAAATGACACGCTCGAAACGCTGTCTCACAAAAGAGAAAGCCAAGAACACCACCTCCAGGAAAGACACCAACAAAACAGAGACACCATCATCTTCGAACACTCCAGATGACGACAATCATGCAGAAAATAAGAGCTCCGCTCTGACAGGTTTGCCGTCTCTGAGTCAAAAAGTGCAAGAAAACTACTACCACAGCGTGCCAGACTGATTCTGCAGTCCTGGTGACTTTTCCACCACATCACCGATGGACAAATTTTCAACATACGCGGAATGCGCAGCTCAACCACCCAAAGCAGAAGATCAGGCAAACGTTGATCTTGGACGGAGAACTGCGTCTTTACCAAACCAAAACATGACGTCAAAACTGCTGTGTCAACTCATCCCAGATCTAAGTCCAGTGTTCTCCCATGTGTCCTCATTATTCATGACTCCGTCTTGAATAAAGTGGACGGACAGAGATTAGGATCGTCCTACGGTCTCCAGGTGGCGACGAGAAAGATGTGTACCATCGAGGACTGTAATGCTTCGTTTACACGAAGGCAACTAACTAGGCAACAACGGCAGTTGGCAGGTTTGGCAACTTGTTGCCACGTTGTGGCCTAGCAGTTGTCTGCAGTTGTCTGCAGTTGTCACCTTTTTGGATTTTCCCGATTCCAGTTGACTCGGCAGTTGTCATGTCCAAATAGTTGATAGATCAAACCGAAAACTTCGAGGTGCAAGGCAACTGTTTTGCGGTTGCCTGCGGTTGGCAGAGCGTTCACACACAGTTGTATCTGTTGCCTCGTGTGGCAACCTATACGAATTGGCGCCAAAGCCAAGGCCAGCGTGGCAGACGTGGCACGCTTCACGGCGTGTTCCGCTCGCTCGCTGTGCGGGCCACACACACAGCGCCAGTGACGCAAACAGGGGGCGGAGCGTAGATGTCTAGCTGTTGTATGGTAGTTGCCCGTACCGTTTACACTGACGGCAACTAAACCAGTTGCCTGCTATTAATAGATCACAAGGCAACTGGCTGGGGCCCGAGTTGCCTAGTAAGTTGCCTTCGTGTAAACGTAGTATAAGCGAACCATTGAAAAATCCAAATACAGCTGACACCTGAACCTGACTGTGTTCTTTTACACGTCGGTATAACTGATCTAAAAACAAAGGAACCAAAAGTATGTACTACCAAATCTAGACGTCTGTGTAAAATCAATTATCACCCAATTTCCAAAAGCCAAGGTAGTGTTAAGTCAGGTCGCTCCTGTGAGAAACAAGCACCTAAATGTGAAAAGAGAGCTCCTTAATGCCCTGACCAAAGAGAGACTCCTCAACGCAGCAAATGTCAGAAGCTTTTGCAGACATGTTTGCAGAGGTCTGTCGAGTAGAAGGACTTCCTGCCTCTAGTAGAAATTATAGGGAACAGGAAGAAAAGACCGATGTATACAAGGATCCTGCCCCAGATAATAAGCACTACGTAAATACATCAATCACGCTCCAAGAATTAATAGATGCCATTAAATCAATTCCAAATAAAAAGACATCAGTAGGATTTGATGCAATTTCCAATGAGATGTTGAAAAATTTACCAGAATTTTTTTTAATCTTGCTACATAATATGTTAAAAAAAATGCTGTAATAGCGGCAAACTGTCTGACTATTGGAAACAATCAATAGTAGTTCCTGTACTAAAAGCAGGTAAATGTAATACTGACTTGAAAACTATAGGCCAATTGCCATAACATCGCACGTATGTAAACTAAAGGAGAAGATAATTTTAAAGAGATTGATGCACTACTGTGAAAAGAATAACGTATTACCAGTGAATCAGGTAGGATTTAGAAAAGGCAGGTCACCAATGGAACTTCTAACAAAGCTAACCAACAATATCAAACAACAATTTGCCAGATGCCAATGTGTTTTAGCTACATTTTTTTTATATAACTAAAGCATACAACCAAGTGTGGCACTCCCGACTATTACTCAAATCTGAAAAGCATTGGGCTAACAGGTCACATTTTTGATTATGTCAAATGCTTCCTAGAAGACCGTGTAATTCAAACGAGGATCGAAAATGTGTATTACACAAAACGATTTCTTCAAATGGATATCTCCCAGGGATCCGTTATTGCTCCCCTTCTCTTCATGATATTGTTGCTTGACTTACCCAGTAAAATTTCTAAACATGTAGATCTAATTTTAGCTCAATATGCTCACGATTTATGCATGTGGATGCAGGTAAATATCAAAAGGAAATCTCCTTTGCGCTGTATTAGTTATACACGTAAATGCTACCAATTAGAGCTTGACAAAATAGCACGATATATGGTAGAAAATGGACTGCATCTATCCGTGGGAAAAAAAAAGATAGTTTTGTTCAACAGTGGAGCTAACCCGGCAAGTGTTCCCACGTTCAAACTGGGAGATACTCTTCTTCAGTATAACGAGTCGGTTGAATTCTTAGAGCTTTTCCTTACAGCGAAATTATCTTGGAATAAGCATATTGAATACTTATTAACAAAAGCTCAAACAAGTTTAAATTTCTTGAAAATAGTTCGCAAACAGATATGGGAACAAGATACATCAACACTTGTTCATCTCTGTAAAACACTTACTAACACTTACTAACAAAACTGCAGAGCATAGATTGTAAAGGTTTCAAACTTGCACTGGGTCTTCCAATGCATGCCTCTTGCCTTCGCACATACAATGTAATCAAATTGTTGCCGCTTGATGAACAAAGGAAAGTCGCTTCTACTAAATTTCTGTTCAGAAACACTACTATAGAAAACAGCGTCGAAACAGAGACAAAAGTAAGATCAGACACCGACTTTCCAAAAAGAGCTAAATCAATATCCACTCAGGTCACACTTGCATCATTTACAGCTGATGTTATGAAAGGCTCTGGAGTTGATCTAGAAACAGATCCTGTAACTTTAAGACCTCCGTTTTCACAAGTACCCAGTTGGGAACTCCAAAGAGCACTATTTGACATACACCACACTGACTTAAAAAAAGAAAATAATATCAACTTACTGGCGAGTCAAGATAAATGTCATATAGAAAACTTTTTATTCCAATCACTTGAAAGTTTACACTGATGGATCAATAATTGAAAGACAAGTAGTCTCAGCGTTTTTAATACCTGCTCTCAAAATTGAAAAATCTTTCTATATAGGACTTAATAAATCTGTCTTTACTGCAGAACTCTTTGCAATCTTAATGGCTTTGAATTATATTTATCAATCTTCCTAGGACGATTCCCCAGATACTTTTTTGCGTTGATCCAAAATCTGTACTTCAAGCTCTTGAATTATCAAAATTACAAACAAGATTTGAAATGATACTGGAAATTACTCACTTGATTAATACTTTATCCTTAAGAGGCACTGATATTACTTTCTGCTGGATACCATCTCATAGTTCTTTTCATTACAATGATATGGTTGATAGGGCTGCCAAACGGGACAAAGAGCTCACCAGATTCAAATCGCATACAACTTCCCTTCTCATTGCATAGCAGACACCTACGTATAGAAGCAGTTTCAAGATAAACAGAAAAAGTATGAACAATATTACATGAACTTTGAAATTAGCAAAACACCTAAGCACTTTCCTGCCAGCAGAAGTATACAATCCCTTATGTATAGGTGTAAACTTGATGCATTCAAAACAAAATGCACTTGGAATGTAGTGTATCTGTGTGGAAAGAAGATAACACATAGTCATATTCTTTCATGCGTTCAGGTAAAACGACATATACCTACGCTATCAACGAAGACAGATTCTGACATATTTGCCTCAACATCCTTAACATATGAATATTTGTTAACTTGTCAAAAAGTCCTATAGCGAATTATCTTTAGTGCGCCGTTATTTCTCATGTTCAATGTTATGGTTAGCTAATTTTGTTGTTTCAATCGTTAATTGTTATAACGTCATTTGTGAATGTTCTTTCTCGTCTTCGGCAGTTGTTTTTCTGGTTCATTTCTTCTTCTTGAAGATTAACCATTTCCAAGTTTCCTCTTTTGTCTAAAATCAATTTAGTGAATAGACATTAAATCAAAGACCACCACACACACACGCACAGTCATACAACCCTGGTATGTATTCTCGCCTGTAGACAATAGGTCGAAAAGCATGCATGTTGCAAGTATGGCTGATTGTGTGCTGTTACGACATTTCAAACTTAGTGAGTATAGTTTCCTATTTTTCAACCAGTCTTACATAGCATATCGCCTGTGGTTACTCATTGTTTTAGAATTTTGTGAAGGTGTTGTGGTGTGTGTATTTGTAATTAGGCATTACATACATTGCTTTGATTCTCACAAGAGACAATGAAAGTGGCCAGTTACTTGAATATTTGCTTATAATGTGTGTAGAAAAGATCTGTTATGTACAATTAAATAAGAAAGTACTACTAAGACAAAATGACTTTAGTTGGATAGAGATTCCAAAACTCCATTTAAGTCTATATTCTTGCTTTTCAGGAATCTAAATATATTTCAAATTTAGTTTCAGACAATCAAACATCACTTGAGAAAATTGAGTTTGTGGTTAGATAAAACGTGAAAGATACATTCTTAAAGGAAATGTCGTTTCAACAAATACAAATACTATTCTTGCTATCAATTTTGAAAAAAAAAACAAAGTAAAAAAGATCAATTTGTCTAAACGATACCATTTTATAAGTCAGGAAAAATATGACAAATTACTTTCATAGCCACAGAAGTGGAATGAATTCGCTAAATAGTCACGTATTTCACTAATTTCAAGAAAATGAAATCACCCTTATCAACAAATGCCTATCCATTGACACCCAGAAGACAATTTTCCAGCCTTATACAGAACCAATATGGTTATATAGGTGCGAAGCCTGGACAACCAACAAACAAAGTCAGAACAAGATGACGGCAGCTGAAATGTTGTTTGTAAGAAGAATGTTTAGAGTGTCATTGACAGCAAAGAAAACAAACAAGACCATCTTAAAAAAGGAACCATAAAAAACTATTAATGAAGAAGATCAGGAAATGACAAGCAACACCAATAGGACATTATATGAGGCAAGTGCAATTTGAGGAACTAGTCACAACAGGAAAGTTAGAGGGAAAAGCAGTACCAAGGTGACATAGGGAGAAATCATAAGACAGTTTTGCAGAATGGATGGAGACAAAAAGCATAGGAGATATACTTGAAGTGAAAAAAGAGAAATTCGCATATAGACCATGGTTGCCAACGCTATGTGGCAAGGCACATGGTGATGATGGTGAGCATAAGACACAATGAGAATCATATTACTAGGGATCTTTTAACATACAAACTCACCCGATTATTTCACACTTCAGACTTGTCCATACATTTATGAATCAAGTTAATAGCCCATTACTACATGTATGCATTTCAATTAGCAGCAAAATAAAAAAAAACATAAAACGTGTTATGTGTCAAGTAGACGAAAGTAAGTTGAAATGAATAATCAGTATGCCTAACAGTCGCATACTTCAATGGTTTCAAAATCACGATTATGTGACAAATCGAAATAAAGAATTATCACACATATTAGAGACCTTTGATTACACGTCACGTATCCAATACAGGCCAGATACGTAACGTACCGACTACGTATCGTATTTTCTCGCGCGATTTTATCGACAGGGATGTGACAACGTATGGAAGTCTGGTTATATGTGCTCTCACCCATATCTAGTTTGGGACTGCATATCTCAAGTTTCAAGGTAAGTAGTAATTTGGTTGTGTTTTGAAACCCTTTCTCTACCTTGTTATATATGTCTTTCTCATATTGAGTTTTAAACAATTCATGTACGAGTCGATCAAACGCACCAAGTGTCGGCAAGCAAAAGTCTGCTGATGGGAAGTACGTATTGACAGCTGACCCAATTACAATTTCGTTCAAGACTTCAACTCGCAGGTCGGTTCGACTGCAATTTTTGCTATGAAATGCTATTTTGTGGACGCGAAACATTATAAATGTCATGAGTGACATAATATTTTTGATTGTTTTTGATTAGCTGCTGATAATTTTCGAGTAAAATTATGTAATAGATACAGCGTTTAAAAAATGTAACGTCAAGTGCTGACTTAGATCTATCCATGCAGTTCAGTATCTGGTTTCTCATCAAGGTCAAGACCACATCGGCCTACCCTGGTAATAGAAGCTGGTGGGGAGCAAGAGTGGACTGTTTGCACAGGTGGCAGATACTGATAGTGGTGATAATGATTATATTATTTATTTATTTATTATTATAATTGTTATTATTATTATCACTATTATTATTATTAATATTATTATTATTGTTGTTATTGTCATCATCATCATCATCATCATCGTTATCATCATCATCAGAATGAATGAACATGTAAACATATGAAAAGACAAACGAAATATTTTTTTCCTTTTTTTCAGATCTGAGTGATCCCCATGCCAAATCAAGAAATCACACAGCCCAGCTGCATGGTGGTCTACAACCATGGAACACTGGCAAGATTAAATACAAACAGAAGAAGAAAGCAAAAAGACTGATTTTGACATTCAGAATGATTAATGTGAAGACAGGAAAAATAGAAGTCCAGAAGCTGGAGGATGCAAACAATCGCCTGAATATTTGAAAAAAAACATTTATCTTTCATTATAATTACACTCATCTATACTGTTGTAACAGCAGATTTATACTCAACCGGTGCTGAACAGAAGAATGTTAGAAAAAACGCTTATTTATGTTCATTGTACTTACACTTATCCCTAATGTTATTATCAAAGAAATAAGAGGGAAGCAGGGAGAATTTTTATAATATAATCAAAGGACACAACTCTTGAGAACTATCTCCCATGTTGTATAGAACTTCTCAAATCTAACACAGCTTATGCTACCCATTCAGCTAGCATAGAAAGCAGATACAAAGTACAAAAACAGCAAGCTCAGAACACTCCTCAAAAAAGGAGCGCCCAAGCCTACCTTTACACTCTGCAACTACCCTACACACAACTATGAGAGAGGAGAGGAATACATACAATATATTGGTCTTATGTTCAAGACTGACTATAGTCTTTTATTTTTGAACTGACCAAACACACACACATAGACAAGACAGAACATATACATGGTTGCTTCCAAGGCACATAGGTAATACCAAAGAAATAAGAGGGAAGCAGGGAGAATTTTTTATAATATAATCAAAGGACACAACTCTTGAGAATTATCTCCCATGTTGTGTAGAACTTCTCAAATCTAACACAGCTTACGCTACCCATTCAGCTAGCATAGAAGCAGATACAAAGTACAAAAACAGCAAGCTCAGAACACTCCTCAAAAAAGGAGCGTCCAAGCCTACCTTTACACTCTGCAACTACCCTACACACAACTATGAGAGAGGAGAGGAATGCATACAATATATTGGTCTTATGTTCAAGATTGACATAGTCTTTTATTTTTGAACTGACCAAACACACACACACATAGATAAGACAGAACATATACATGGTTGCTTCCAAGGCATATAGGTAATACCAAAGAAATAAGAGGGAAGCAGGGAGAATTTTTATAATTAATCAAAGGACACAACTCTTGATAATTATCTCCCATGTTGTATTGAACTTCTCAAATCTAACACAGCTTACGCTACCATTCAGCTAGCATAGAAGCAGATACAAAGTACAAAAAACAGCAAGCTCAGAACACTCCTAAAATAGAGCGTCCAACCTACCTTTACATCTGCAACTACCCTACACACAACTATGGAGAGGAGAGGAATACATATAATATATTGGTCTTATGTTCATGATTGACATAGTCTTTTATTTTTGAACTGCCAAACACACATACATAGACAAGACAGAACATATACATGGTTGCTTCCAAGGCATACAGGTAATACCAAAGAAATAAGAGCGAAGATATAATCTGTCTTATGTCTATGTGTGTGTGTGTGTTTGGTTTTTTATTTTTGAACTGACCAAACACACACACATAGACAAGACAGATTATATGCTTCCCTCTTATTTCTTTGGTATTACCTATATGCCTTGGAAGCAACCATGTATATGTTCTGTCTTGTCTATGTGTGTGTGTTTGGTCAGTTCAAAATTAAAAAAGACTATGTCAATCTTGAACATAAGACCAATATATTGCATTATTTCTCTCCTCTCTCATAGTTGTGTGTAGGGTAGTTGCAGAGTATAAATGTAGGCTTGGGCGCTCCTTTTTTGAGGAGTGTTCTGAGCTTGCGGTTTTTGTGCTTTGTATCTGCTTCTATGCTAGATGAATGGGTAGCGCAAGCTGTGTTAGATTTGAGAAGTTCTATACAACATGGGAGATAATTCTCAAGAGTTGTGTCCTTTGATTATATTATAAAAATTCTCCCTGCTTCCCTCTTATTTCTTTGGTATTACCTATATGCCTTGGAAGCAACCATGTATATGTTCTATCTTGTCTATGTGTGTGTGTTTGGTCAGTTCAAAAATAAAAGACTATGTCAATCTTGAACATAAGACCAATATATTGTATGTATTCCTCTCCTCTCTCATAGTTGTGTGTAGGGTAGTTGCAGAGTGTGAAGGTAGGCTTGGGCGCTCCTTTTTTGAGGAGTGTTCTGAGCTTGCTGTTTTTGTACTTTGTATCTGCTTCTATGCTAGCTGAATGGGTAGCGTAAGCTGTGTTAGATTTGAGAAGTTCTATACAACATGGGAGATAATTCTCAAGAGTTGTGTCCTAATGTTATTGTAAAAGCAGATAGCTCTAACAGTACTAAAAAGAAGAATGTTAGAAAAAAAACACTTATCTTTCATTATTCATTATGCTGTTATTGCATATGTCACCACAGTAGAGATCACCCAATGGCATTTGCCATAAATCTGCACATGATACGCTCTTAACCCCAACACTGTCCCACCCCCTTTTACATTTTCCATGCACACACGCACGTACAGAAGAAACACACCATTATGAAGTCACAAAATGGCAGGTGCTGTAATCATAGCAGGTAAATGTCAGACTTGTAATAGAAATGTCTGGGTTTGGTCCCTCCTGGCTCATGCCTGGTGAAAAAGGGTGGAGAACTTGTTAAGTTCTCTGGTCAGCATATCTGCAGACCTACCAGTGTCTGAAACCCCTTTGTGTGCATGCTCATGCAGAAAATCAAATATGCACTATAAATATCTTGTAAATCATTTCTTGTGTGTTTGGTGGCTTATGGAAGCTTGGCCCAGCAAGCATATCCACCAAATCAGAATATGCAAACTGCACCAGTATACTGCCTGTACAGTGTGGACATAACTGCGCATATACACATCTGAGAAAATCTGAACGCGTTAGAAAGATCATCATCAGGTTTTCTAAAAAAATAACACAAACTGAGCAGATCTGTGCCACTAAAAGAAATAAGCAAACGTCAGGGAAAGGGGAATGATTGTTTTGTACACTGTACTTTTTATTTATTTTTTATTTTACTAATAGTCGTCTTCGTTTTTATGATTGAAAAACAAAAACTGATATGTCTCAGAACACGTATACTCTTTTAGAATACTATTCAGAATTCATCTAGTCACAATAAAGGATTCATATGCTCATATAGTAAATGTTTTCGTCACATGGAAAGTGTGTTGCTGGTACATGATTTGTGCCTGCCAGCGGGCGCTTGCGTATGTGTGTGTACACAAAGACTGAATTATCAATTATAGTGCAAAGTATGTACTTAATTAATTTAATTACAATCTGAATTCACAAATAATTCCTGTTTTTCCATACTAACATTAAAAAAAAGTACAGAAATATATATGTAATCAAAAATTTCAGCCATGATTTATTGACACAGATGAAGCATGGGACACACACACGCACACACGCACACTCACACACACACACACACACACACACACACACACACACATAGACGCACACACACACACACACACACACACACACACACACACACACACACACACGCACACACGCACACACACACACACACACACACACCACACCACGCACACACACAGACAAAACATCAATAGCGTTCATTGCCTATGATGTCATTATATTGAATGATATAATATTGGAGCAACCAAGTTGCTAGGAAAGAAAAAAAAAATAATTGCTAAATCTATTTTCCTTTAAAACTCCAAGTATAACAATTTAATTGGTGGTCACATTGATAATCTCAACGAAAAACAAATAGCTACATATGTTTATAATGTCACACGTCGTAAAGAACAAGAAAGGCTGTGGTTACGTCCCTTGCTTCGGGGACGTCGAGGGACGTAGATCTGTTTCACGTGTAATCTAAACCCAAATCGCTTTCACGTACGGGACACGTACGTATCGCGATACGTATACGTGTTGGGAGATACGTGATGTGTAAACTAAAGGTATCTATTGTTGAGCAGGATTGCAGTCCTTTCTGGAAACATGTAAATGTTTCCTAGATTATGAGGATAATTTGAATGAGTGAATCGTTTTCTTATAATGTGAATATTATCAGATGTAAAGCATTTGCTTTTATAGTTCACTGCAATCTACCCAGGGATGAATTGTCACCTTATCCTGATCAGCGTAATGGTAAAATAAAGCAGGAATCCACAATGAAATGGCTGACCCAACAATGGTGATGTCTCAACCATCACAGGCATCCCACAACATCTGTCATGGGATCACCATTACATTTCTGTCTTTAGCTCTTCCATGACTGACCTGTTGGTTTAGATGTCAATAACATGCTGGTGATGACTTGCTGCTTTTTCTGTGACAGCTGTGATTTTTCTTATTACAGAACACATACAGACGTTAACTATTTCTTTTCACATTGTTGTTGTATTGCCTATGTTTCTCACTGTTTTGAGGATAACAACTTAAGATGGGCACTAAGGCTAAACTACACAACTTATTTCAATTCAACACACCTTCATTACTGCTCAGAAATATACATTTCAGATCGTCAATAATTCTTCTGTTATGGACTGGAAACTTTCAGTGTCCAGTGGTAACATGGTTTTGCAATTGGAACATAACATTCGCACGTCATATTTATTATATGCATATTCTATGCATTTTTTGGACTCTTATTTACTTGCTTGTTAAGAAATCATGTTCTTACTTTAAAATCTACATTCCTTTTATGTGATGTTAATTGCTTCTTTTGTGTTTTTTTTTGCTTGTTCTTTGTTTTGTTTTGTTTTGTTTTGTTTTGCCTTCTTTTCAAGTCGCTCGTTTTTACTGTTTACCTACACGTTAAGGACATATTTCTCCTTGTTTACTTTTTAAGAACCTTAAACCTTTACTACTAAAATCTGATCTACTATGGCTTTGGTTGGGGAACTACTCACTCACAGGATTGCTTATTCCCCTGTTTCCTTTTTAGGAACCTTAAGCTTTTACAACTGAACTTTGATCTATAATGGCTATGGTTGGGGAAATACTCACATGGTAACAAGGCAAAAGCAGTTTTGTATAAGGTGTCCCCAATGCCGTGCACTTTCCTGCTGAGGAACAAAGTTTCTTGTTGTGGTGAGTTGACAATTTTCCGTAGTTCCTGTGAGTCTTTGACTCCAATACTGACTGCTAGTATATGGATACCTGCACACAACATATACCATGTAAAAAAATAGATCACGTCAAGTGCATGTTAGTGCAGAAACCAGGCATATTCCTGTAAAAGTACCGAGCAAAATATATTCAAATGTATTCTTCGCATTTTTCTCAATAAAATTACGTATTGAAAATAGTAGTAACTTTGAATATCAGTGGGTATTTAATATACGCAAAATTTTCAGCTCTGTAACAGATATTTACAAATGCATTGTCTTTGATTGTTGGCATCCAGGTTTTGAGACATGTCGATGTCCTATCACGTAGCTTTATGCAAATGTCCAGACATATTTTATCAGTTTTATCCCATATCTCTTTTCAGGGATGGATAGACTTGC
>JAPXFY010005746.1:0-14263 GCA_030674185.1 Monoplex corrugatus
TCTCTCTCTCTCTCTCTCTCTCTCTCCGCGCGCGCTCTCTTTGGCGTACGTAATATTTTGATCATTGTAAACAGAATACGAGATCCAATACAGAGCTCGTTTTTCTAGCACAAAGTAAAAAACACAACGGATTCTCAGATCAAATGTCTGTGGCCTTATGTTCGTATCTCCTGGTAACACACGCGTATCCCCCCCCCCCACACACACACATACACACACAAGCACGCACGCACGCACGCACGCACACGTACATTAATGCATGATATACATACATCATCGGATGAATGGATGAAATATGCTATGATATTATGAATATTGTAAACAGACTATGAACTCCAGTGCGGACTTTTTTCCCAGACAGAAAGATATTGTTTCAAAAACACGATCGAGTAATAGATTATATGCAAGTGATATGTCTGGATATAACACACACACACACACACACACACACACACACACACAC
Organism: Monoplex corrugatus; assembly: GCA_030674185.1. Lineage (NCBI taxonomy): Eukaryota > Metazoa > Mollusca > Gastropoda > Littorinimorpha > Ranellidae > Monoplex > Monoplex corrugatus. The sequence goes on from JAPXFY010005746.1 coordinate 464, forward strand.
ACACACACACACACACACACACACACACCACACACACACACACACACACACACACACACACACACAGCACACACACACAAAACAAACATACACAAACACGCAAGTGCACGCAGACATACAAACATAGACACGTGCTATGAGGTACACATGCACGTACATTCACATGTACTTAGGTAAGCACACAACACACACCCATACGCAAATACATATACATACACATACACAAACATGCAAACAGATAGACACACGTGGTCTCGTGACAGGGATGCATGTATTTGTGTACATATACACAGCTAAGCACACACAAGCACAAGTAAGGATACGAACATATATGCACAAGTAAGCACACAAACACATACGCATAAGCAAGCACACAAACACATATGCATACGCAAACACATAAAACAGATAGCATAAGGACGCACACAAATACATACGCATAAGGACGCACACAAACGCATATACATAAGAACGCGCACAAACAGACACAATCAACCAAAACAAACAAACGAACGAACAAACAAACAAACAAAACAAACAAAACCCACTGATATCACTGTCAGTCATCAACCCACGTTGTCATTTCTATCGATGAGCTCTGCCCACAGAGACAAGCCTCTGTAGATTTGATGTGACCAAACCATTCTAATGCTCTCTCTTTTTGATAATAATGATGATGATAATAATGACAATAATAACAATAATTGTAATAACAGTAGCAGCAACAACAACGATGATGATAATAATAATAATAATAATAATATAAAAATAATAACATCAATAATCATCATCATCATCATCATCATCATCATCATCATCATCAGGTGCCTTGCCGCATGGTGTTGGTGATTATGACTTCCATCTGTCTCTATCACTTGTTGCCCCAAGCATCTCTTCCACCCTCCTTGTCCCCAGCCACTCTGCGAGTCTGTCTAGTATCTTCTCCCTGGGTCTACCCGGTCTCTCTTTCCCTCCAGCTTTCCTGTTGTGACCAGGTGCTCCAATTCCCCTTTCCTCATAAAATGGCCCATAAATGTTGCCTGACTTTTCCTAATCTTCCTTATGAATGATCTACCTGTGTCTGCCTCCTTCTCTCGTTTGTTGTCTTTGCTGTCCATGGAACTCTCAACATTCTTCTTAGAAACCACATCTCAGCTGCCTCAATCTTGTTCTGGCTTTGCTTGTTGACTGCCCACGCCTTGCAACAGTACAATAATAATAATACTAATAACATTTTGAACCGTACGTAAGACGAAGATAAATCAATCGCGTTAATTGACACATACACAAACATATATATGTATATGATTTTATATATGTATATTATATATATCTATATATATATATATATATATATATATATATATACATTTATACATCAATATATATGTATATGTATATATACATCTGTATACATATATACACATATATATGTATATGTATATATATATATATACATGTTGATATATATATATATATCTCTCTCTATATATATATATATAGAGAGAGAGATATAAAGAGATAGACAGATATATAGATATATGTGAAATGTATGCATACATACATACACATATATACATATGTATAATATATAAATATGTGACCCGTTTTCACGAAATGAGTCCTAACTCGCAGGCAGCGAAAAGCGTAGAGGCCTGGAAAATGTGTGATGGGTCAATTTTGTCAATTTTTACTTTTCGTCAAAAATGGAATATTTAATCTTTAAATTACATGTACATGCACTCAGCACTTTATAATTCAATCGGAAAATGTATTTAAAATGCGTTTTAACCAGATAACCCGTAGTGATAATCCTCAGAAAACGGTAAAAGCAGACATGATTTTGATCCACATTTGTGTAGAGCACCCTTTACAGGGCCCCAGCACGTTGTACCTCGTTAAAAGGTCATGAACTGTACTTTCTTTGACATGCGTTCATCATCATCATCATCAGGTGCCCTGCCGCATGGCGTTGGCGACCATGGACTTCCAACCATCTCTATCTCTCGTTGCCCCCAGCATCTCTTCCACCCTCTTCATCCTCAGCCACTTTGCAAGTCCGTCCAGCATTCTCTCCCTGGGTCTACCCTGTGCTCTGTTTCCCTCCAGCTTTCCTGTTGTGACCAGGTGCTCCAAATCCCCCTTCCTCATAAAATGGCCTATAAATGTTGCTTGTCTTTTCCTAATCTTCTTTATGAGTGATCGACTTGTGTCTGCCTCCATCAAGACTGTCTCGTTTGTTTTCTTTGCTGTCCATTGTTACTCTCAACATTCTTCTGAGAAACCACATCTCGGCTGCCTCAATCCTGCTCTGGCTTTGCTTGCTGACTGTCCATGCCTCGCATCCGTACAACAGTATTGGTTCTATATAACATTCAAGGACTCTCTTTCTGATGTTAATTGATAGGCATTTGTTGGTAAGAATGCTTGTCATCTTCTTGAATGCTGTTTTGGCTTGGCCGAATTCTGCCAGCTATTTCTGATGTGCATCTGCCGTCTTTTGAAATGACCGTTCCCAGGTATTTGAACTTATTAACCTGTGTCAAGGTTGTGCCATTTGCTGTTATTTTGCAGGAGGGGATTTCATGTTTTTTACTGATCACCATGACTTCAGTCTTCCTGCTGTTTAGTTCCAACCCCTTACCTTTGCTTTCCGTTTCTAGTTATACAAAGGTTTTGTAGGTCCCTTTCATTTTCTGCAATTAGCACGGTGTCATCTGCGTACCGAATGTTGTTTATCATTTTCCCTCCAACCTTTAATCCAGGGTCTTCTTCTAGGTTTCTCATAATGTTTTCGCTATATAGTGAAAACAGATCTGGTGACAAAACACAACCCTGTCTGACTCCTCTTTTGATGTTTTGAAAAGAGGTTATATTGTTTTCTATTCTCATTGCAGCTGTTTGTTCCCAGTACATATTCCTGATTATTCGCAGATCTTTTCCATCGACATTGAGTCTCTCCAGTTGGTTGATCAATTCTTCATGTCGTACCAGATCGAAAGCCTTGGTATAGTCAACAAAGCATAAATACAAATCCTTATTCATCTCAACTGACCTCTCTATGATAGTTCTTAGGATGTATATGGCATTAATAGTTCCTTTCCCCTCCACAAATCCACACTGTTCTTCTGCTATTTCTCTTTTGATTCTTTTCCTTGTCCTCATCATGATTATTCTTAACAGGATTTTTGTTACATGACTCATCAAACTGATTGTGCGATGGAGTTCGCATTCTATAGCCCCTGTCTTCTTTGGAAGTGCAATGAAAATTGATTTTGATATATCTTTGGGGATTTTCCTGTGTCATAAATTTCATTTAGGAGGACTGTTATTTTTTCTATGCCAAATTCCTCCAGGGCTTCAATCATCTCTGTAGTAATGTTGTCTGGTCCTGGGGCTTTTCCTGGTTTCATCTTTTTCAGTGCTGCTCTGACTTCATCTTTCATTATGGGTGGTCCTTCAACGTTCTTTTTTATAATGTGTTCTTCGTTTCTGTCATCCTCAAAAAGGTCTTTAATGTACTCTCCCCATCTGTCTAATACCTTGTCTTTTTCCATGATAAGCGTGCCATCTTTTGATTTTAAGCAACCAGTTGATGTGCATGTATTTTTCCTGTGAACAATTTCTTCAATTCGTCTGTACATACCCTGAGGATCCATTTTGTGTCGTTATTCTATCTCTTTGCATTTTGTGTTCAGCCAAGCTTCCTTAGCTTCATTGCACCTATACCTGATTTCTTTGTTTATCTTCCTGTATATCTCCTCGTTTCTCTTTGCCTTCCTCCTTTTCTCCATCAGGCCCAAAATTTCATTAGTCATCCAGCTCTTTTTTGCTTTTCTATTTGCCTTAGGGATTTCCTCACAAGCTTCATTTATAGAACTTCTCAACTTTGTCCATTGTTCCTCACTGTCATCAACGTCTTCCAGAGCACTGAATTTGTTTTGAACATGTACATTAAATTTTTGATGTATCATTTCATCTATCTTCAAGAGTCTAAGGTTTGGTTTTATGTTGCTTTTGGTCTGTTTCCTTTTCCTCAATTTCAGCCTGAACATTCCCACTACCGGATTGTAGTCACTGTTGCAGTCTGTGCCTGGTAGTGTTTTTGCTAAAGTAAAGAATTTCTAAATCTTTTGTTGATCAGGATGTAGTCAATTTGATTTTTGGTATTATCTCCTGGACTCATCCAAGTCCATTTTCTTCTGTTAGGCTGCTCAAACCAGGTGTTTCCTACTATGAACTCATTCATCTGTGCCCATTCTACAAGTTTCCCCCCTCTTTCGTTTTGTGTACCAAGGCCATGAGGTCCAACTATATCCTCCATGCTATCTTGTCCCACTTTAACATTAAAATCTCCTATTATGACTGTAACTTCCTGTGATTTACATTGGACCTTGGCCATCTCTAAAACTTCATAGAAGTTGTCAATGTCTTCCTGAGTACTTGCGGGTGTTGGTGCATACACCTGTATGATGTTGATATCAAAAGGTTTCCCTCTGAATTTGACCAGTAAAACTCTGTCGGACACTGCCCAGTATCCTTTAACTGCTTTTGATTTGTCTTTGTCCATTATGATGCCTACTCCTCTTTCATGTGAATTACCACCAGAGTATATCACTGTATATTCTCCTGATGTTATCATGCCTGCCCCCTTCCATCTCATTTCCCGTAGTCCTAAAATACTGTATTTAAGCCTATCCATCTCCATTTTGATGTTGTCTAATTTGCCTTTCTGCAACATTGTTCTGATGTTCCATGTTGCCACATTGGTGTTGAATTTAATCTTGGTTTTGGTCGCAGTAGCTGGCTGACGGTCTGGTGTCACCTGCACCACATGACAGTCCCTACCGGACGAAGGTGCTCCACAGGAGCACCTATTGACGTCGTTAACTTTCTTCTTTATTCTTCCTCTGTCCATGGATTTCCTGGGGAAAAGTACGATGGTGGTTTCCCCTTGCCTTCCATCGGTTTTTTATTTTAGGGTTGACTCCCTTAGCCTTACTCTCTCCCGAGATGTCCACAAGGCAGTGGAGCTATTTACCCATAGCTTGGGGATCTGGTTCGTGGGCACCAGGGCGTGTCCACACGCCGGTGGGCCTGCATGCCTCACGTCTGGGGGCCAGACCTCCTCCGAGTCCTACGAGATTCAGCCTGAGTCCGTGAGGTGCTCAGTTACCGCCTGTTGCCACGAGGAGGCACAGCATAGGGCTTGCTGATGGAGAGGCTATGTACTGACAGGAAGAGACTTACGCATTGCTCTTCTTTTCGCACAGTAGTGCTAGCCAGCGGTGCAGGCCTAAGCTGACACACTAGACGCATCACATCTGCCAATATGACACGCGTTCACTGCGTGAAAATCAGCTTGTCAGAAACACTGGTTCGAAATCTTTGGCATAAACAAAAAGTGAAGGAGTCGAACCAATAGACCAATGAGAGATCGCGTTACGAACTTTTCATGGTAACCGCAGGACATCGCGCATAGGGATTGGCTGACCCATCATTGTTTATGCCCTTCGCCACGAACAACATGGCTTCGAAAATCACGATTTGCAAAGAAAGACTATCTTTTTTGCTCAGTGCTGGTCAGTCTTCAACTCTACCAGCAGTAGATCAAGATGAATTGGGCAAACTGGTGACCGAATATTTCGCTGCAAGTGATTATAAGACGAAGACACTTGACAGTGACGATGACTGTGAAATTTCGCTGGTCGATTCCGTGGAGCGTGACCCAACACAAGATGAAGTTGACGAATCCCTCGTCCACGTGCAAGAAATAAGAGGAGGTGCAGAGTATGATATGGATGTCAACAACGGTATGCCAGATTTTGTAGTTTAGAAATAAGTTTGATTTAAATTTGCAGTTGACCTGTATGCATGCTGATCAATTCTAGCCACTAATCTCAGTCACTTATTTTTCTCTCATGGCATGCTTTTTGTGTCAGAAAAAGGGATATATAAACTTAAATAAGAAGACAATTACAGTAGATTTTCAAACATGTTTTGTGTGCTATTGTGGCATGATGTGTTTTACCATGGTAAACAATTTGGTAAAGATTGGTGAAGGAAAAATACCTGTTGCTAAGGTAAAACTTCACTGAAGTGGTGAAAATTTTAGAACTTTATTTTCTCAAAATGGCTGTTTGCTATGTTACACACTTCAAACACCCATAACTTCCTTATTTTTAGGAGTAAAATAATAAACTTCATATGAAAAGAAAGGTAATAATCTGGACATTTTGAAAACCATAATATCCTAAAATCTGTTATTTTCACCTTAGGACTCATTTTGTTAAAACGGGTCACATATGTATCTACATGAATAATACATGCATAAACACACACGCACATAAAGACATACACAGCTCACACACATACATACAAACGCATGCATACAAACACACATAAACAAACATACTCACAGACACACACACACATACACACATACACATACACACAAACACACGCACACACACACACACACAAACACACACACACACACACACACACACACACACACACACACACACACACACACACACACACACACACACTTTAAATCATATGCAGCAAGTTAGCTGTGAGATTCCATGTTTTACAGGCGTAGATGAAAATGGACATGACAAGGGAGCGCATCACACGTATCTGAGAGCTGAACAAGACAGAGTGGGTGAAAGTAAACAGCCCTGTTGAACTCCGACTATCGTTTGGAATCAGTAAGCAATTTTGCCTTTGATGAAAACTGCATTTGTGGCTTTGTAGATGTGTTCTGTCATCATGGTACCGATAAGACTGCATGCCAAACCCTGTCGACGACCTTTGTCAAGTATACGAAGACATTACAGAGGTCCTGCTGATGTTAAAGGTACTTTGTGATTTACATAGTATTCTGAGGTTAAGGATCTGTACAGTAGTGCTCCTCCATGCTCTAAAATCTGCTCGTTCTTCAGCAATCCTTTCTGGTCGTGACTTCAGCCTGTTTAGTAGGATTTTCGATACGACTTTGCTGGGGTAAGACAAATTAGGTGACTGTTTTGGTATAAATGAAGCTTGCCATGTGTAAGTGAGACAGACAGAAAGTGACAGCTTTGGTAAAGGGTCACACACTTAAAGGGCTGAGAGTACCCTAGCTTTTTCGTTTCAGCATCCTGCATTACGTGCATCTGTGCGTGTATATCTGTGTGTTTGCGGCGCGCGCACGTGCGTTCAAGTGCATTGTTTGTGTGTCTGAGTCTGTGAATACTTGCATTCATTTGTATTATTTTTCTCTTTTTTATGCCATGGTTTCTAATAGTTGTTTTCTGTTCACGTTTTTGATTCTTTGTTTTTGCTTGATAAAATATTCAGTGTTGTTCTATTCCTGTAAATTGCCGCGAGTATGTTTATGACATGGACAGTTTGTGCAATGTAAGTTCTTCTCCTTCTTCTCCTCCTTAGCACATCATAGTTTTAGCAACCTCAAGTCTATTCAATGGTAAGGCTATTTTTAGGTGACTCACACAGCATGGAGAAAGCCATGACAAAGACTTTTCCAGCCGTGTGCAACATGGATTTATCAGTCATTAACTGTATTAATGGATTCTGATCAACACTGGACCAACATAACTGGTCTAGCGCATAGTTTCAGATAAATATTTTTCATGGTCAGAATCAACATCCATGATATTTTCATTTTCTGTATAAGAATTGTATGTTGATATCTGTTTATCGTGAAAGAAATGAAAACTATTTTTAAAATCCATAATAATTAGACTTTGATGCTAAAATTGTAAAGATATAATAATAATAAAATATGTATCTTGGCTATAAATTCATGTAAATTCACATGAATCATAATTTACTCGTATGTTTGGTGTTATCCTGAAAATGTCACTTTTCTCACTTGAATTTCAAAGTAAATAAGTTGTTGCGTGAAATACAATCAGGGAAAAGAAAAGGAGATACTATGACGTCACTATTTTGCTTTTCATTTTTTAAGATTGGATCTTAACCATTTTAACTGCCCACTTTAATCATCTGCTTCTTGCAGGAAACTTGTGTAAAACGCGTAGGAATGAAAGGGTTGATATCTGGAATGATGATATCCTTGTAATGGTGGAGGCTGCTGGCTCTGTGTTTTCATCTGTCTCATTTAATAATTGGGGACCTGTAATATGTGACCTGTCCCTGTGTATCAGCCACTCACATCTGAGCATGATAGTCCCTACGATTCCTTAATCTACACGCTCCTCTCATGATAGCTCCTGTATCGTTCACCTGGTTTGTGTGAGGTTACAAGAAATTTTCTGTGTGTATGCATGTTATGTACAGTTTGTTTGTGACAATGATGATGTGTGATTTCACTTTGTATTGTATGCCTCACTCTGACGACCTACATACATTATGTTGTCGTCTTTCGTGACTTCATAACCATTCAGCTCTAGTGCATTTTGCTCCCCCATCTCTATAATGTTTGCATTTCTTTATTCCTTCAAGAAATAAGGCAGATTCGATGGGGATCTGTCTCTGCTATCTGTGAGTAATAAAGTGTTTTCAACTCTCTCTCTCTCTCTCTCTCTCTCTCTCTCTCTCTCTCTCTCTCTCTCTCTCTCTCTCTCTCTCGTGTAGTCTGCCACCTTTCCACTACCTGCTCCTGCTCCTCCTGCTCCTCCTCCCCCTCCTCCTCATCATCATCATCATCATTTTTTTCTTTTTTTGTGTGTGTATACTCTTTCCTTTTCCCCATGCACCCACCCCCTCATTCTTTCCCTTCCCCTACCTCTGTATCAATATTACCATCATTCGAAATCTAATATCTTTATGCTGATATAAATCATTTGTATTGACATAGCTTTTATGAGCATTACTTGAAATAATCTCTATCTTTTTTGAAAACCCTGTGTTTTTCTTAAAGTGAAAGAACTGTAGCTGTTTTCAGCATGGCTGATCAAAAGTGAATTGAGTTTTAACCAATTATATTAGCTTTGATCATTTTATTGAACAGAGTGAAAATGACCAAAATGGTTACTTCGGGGTTTCTTTCGTTTGTATAGTTTCTTTAGATGTTGGCCATGCAGAGTATGCAGTGTTTTCTTTGCCTTGAATGAATATAAGATGCATTAAAGTTTTGTAAATATGTGACGTCCCACCACGAAATCAGTCTTAACTCACAGTCAGATGAACAGCACTTGGAGCTGAAAAGGGGACTGAGGGTCTATCCGGGGTGTTTTGACTTTTTCTCAAAATTGATTTCTGTAAACTATAATCTGTCCCCCACAGAAATTTTTTTCTTGAAAAAATATTTATCAATTTAAAATGGTATTTTAATGCACTGATCGCAGCTGAAAGAACGAAATTTCCTACCAAAAGTACCTATTTTTGTCTCTTATTATAAACCGTAACCTGTGCAGTACCCGCACATGTAATATACTGACGGAAAGCTCTTTGGTGCACCTTTCAGATAATGACAGCGAAAATTAGAAACAAACTGGGTCAAAGCCACCAAATAAAGAAATTTAAGGAGAATGTGTAGGAGAGCACACAAAGACTTTAGAGGCCGTTTTCTCAAAATGGCCATCATACAACTTAATAACTTTAAACATACATAACTTCTACATTTTTTTGAATACAAGCGTTACTCAGTACCAAAATAATCAGCAGAATGTACACTTTCCAGTGATATATATATCTCAAAATGCCCAAAATTCTAGTTAAGACTGGGAGGTCACATATTGTTTGGCACGTAGGTATAATACACCCACGCCACCCCCTCCCCTCACACATATACGTATACACAAACAGACAGACAAACACACAAACACGTGAGTGAAACACACACACACACACACACACACACACACACACACACACACACACACACACATCACACACACATATGTGCGCGAACACAAACATATGCAAACACGTGTGCTCGGGCACACACACATATGTACATACACATACACACACACACACACATACCACACACACACATACACACACACACATACACACACACACACACACACACACACACATACACACACACACACACACATACACACACACACACACACACAAACGCATGTTTGCGGGAACACACACACACTCACAACACACACAACACACACACACACACACACACACACACACACACACACACATACACACACACACACACACGTGTGTGCGAACACAAACGCATTAACTCGCACACGTACATTCACATACTCCACACGACCATTACTACATTCTTAGCACACAGCCAACAGATTACAAACGCTGAAATCAAGGTCAGATGCCGGCAGGCTCAAAAGTCAGGTGGGTAAGACGTTGGTTTCAGTTTCAGTTTCAATTTGTCAAGATGACGTCTAAGCGCTCGGAATGAATTCCATATGCACTAACGTCACAGGTGCCATGTGATGGAGAAGATCCAGAATGATCATGGCACAGACCATAAGCCTGCTCAGAAACTCATGAGCTGGCCTGGTCCTGAGGTCCAACCTAGATAGTTCCATAACCTTAGGGTCATAGGGGAGTGAGGTGGCAGAGACTTCAACTTTTCCCAGGGCCAGCACCACGAGGGCAGCGTCCATCCCCTCTCCCTCGCTTCAAATTCATAGATATATTCATATTTTTTTTAACCAAGACTTCAGAAAAGCAAATAGGCTAATTGGTCTTCAAAGGATGGGACCTAGGAAATCAATCTATCTCTTCATTGATTTTTACCAAGGCAGCCGGCAATGCCCTGCTCTTCACGAATTTCAATTGCCACAGGATCTTAAACGTGCACAGCCAGAAGTCACATGGGTCCGACTCTTTTTTCGTCCCTTTCCGAAAGACTAGACGTTCAGTTCGATTTTCCGGTCAAACTGAGGAGAAAAGTCAAGGTCGCTATGGGAGCGAACCCTGGCAACTGGAGTTTACTTGTTGGCAGGCGAACGTTTGAACCATTCAGCCACTCTTCTCCCTTCTCCCTAAGACGTTGGACTTCCAGTCAGGTCTGGTTTCGATCTTGCCTGGGTACCACATCCTGCCTGGTGGGTAAAGGGTGGAGAGTCTTCTGATCTCTTGGGTCAACACGTATGCTGACCTGCTAATGCCTGAACCACACATTCCTGTATGTACAAACGCAGGAACATCAAATGTACCCGTTAAAAATCTTGTAATTTATGTCAGTGTCTGGTGTCCTATGAAATTATAAAAACATCTTGCATGTGTGGCTATCAAAAACCTAGTATGAGAACTGGGCAGTACACTGTCGTCTCCACAGTGCAGGCAAATCGACGTGGGTACACTCATTTGAAAAAAAAATCGAAACGCTTTAAAGACAAACAAACAAAGTATAATAGTAATCGTAGGGTACAGCCACGACACACAGTCTCAATCCTAGATGGAACTCGATAGCGTCATGATTATCATCTTCATCGACATCATCAACACAATTGTAAAAACTGTGCCAGCTTTTGTGGCCATTGAGATGGCGTAGAAAATAGGACGAAAAAATAGGTGAGCACAAAGGTAACCTCCCTGAGTGTCATGATCCTAAAAAGAACCAACCAACCAACCAACCAACCAACCAACCAACCAACTAACCAAACAGATGCCCACAGGATTTTACCATAAGAAGAGAAATGCAATATAGCATTCAGATTGTTTCCGTCCCATTTCTATGCCACATCAATGACCACAGAATCTATGACAATTTTTCACAATGTGTTGATCTCCTCTCTCTCTCTCTCTCTCTCTCTCTCTCTCTCTCTCTCTCTCTCTCTCTCTCCCCTCTTTCTCTCTCTCTCTCTCCCCTCTCTCTTCCCCCACCTCTTTCTCTGTTTGAAGCACTTCATAATATTAAAGAAGTGTTTATAACACTGTATAAGTACAACTGATACCATCGCATATTTACACTTAGTCTATTGATACCATCAACAAACAGTGACACTGTATACAACGTCTGCTGTTTTTTGTATAAAGCATAAAAAATGAGAAAAATAGTCGTTTCATGAAACAAATGATTGCTTTATGAATTCCAAAATATATGTTCAGTATAATGTTTTACGAGACATTGTTCACGTACATCCTACCTTGGACTACAGCTTATAGTAATAATAAATGATCTTAAATCTGAAAAAGAAAACGTCTGGGGCGCTGCAAATATTATACTGCATGTTTATTCGGTTAATGTATGTAATCTAATTCGAAAAAAGACCAAACAGTGATAATACAGATTGCATAAAAGCTCGATTGTTTAATGGCACTTGAAATGTAAATGTGTATATTAAAATGAAATTTTGGTGTTTAAGGAGTGCATTTCTACTGAAAACAGAATCATCCAGACTGACCCTCACCACCCACTTTCGGCCTTTACTTTTATTCTGCCTCAACGAGTTAGCACTGGTTTTGTGCTGATAGTCACAAAAATGGTACATATACAAGAATTTCTGTTACTTATACCGATGACTAGATCGATAATTCATCTTTTTTTTTTATTTAAGTGTTTACATCTCTTCTTTGTTCACTAATCTAGCTGTCTGTCCATCAGCTTCCTCGTGTCTGTCTTGTGCAGCCGACCCTGGTCCATGACTTGGCAGATCCAGCACATCTGTCTTTGCCACTAAACCCAGACTTACACACTTACGTACATGTTCCAGCACTTTGTCACTGGGCCACGTACGCATGTGCTGATACACGTTAGCCATGATCTTTTCAATCCGTTTCTTCTCCACGTGTCTGGCTCGTCTCTCCAACAACGTGTTCAGCGTATACAGAAAGGGGTTGAGTGCCGAGTTGAGAGGTAAGACAAAGACGGCGGCCCACACGTTGACAACATCTGAGATACGTACACCATTTGCACCCAGCAGTCCCATCACACCAATAGGAAACCAGCAGCAGAAATCAGTGACTACAATCAAAAACAGACGTCGTGCAATGGCGACATCCTGATTTCGGCTGTCTTTCTGCAGGCCTTTGGACGACTGGTGGATGGTATGATAGATGCTCACCTGACCAACCCCAATGACAGAGGAAAGGATAAAGTTGAGAACGATAAAGACACCAAAAGCATACTGCTGGCCAAGAAACTGACGTTGAGTGATGGGCAATGGTAGACAGATGCTGTTCTGACTGTAAAACTTCCAGTGAGACACAGACAGAGGTAAGGTGGCCAAAATACCAGCAGTGACCAAGGCCATACAGCAGGCCACAGATGCTGACCATCTCGACAGACGAAGACGTATACTGAACGGAAATCGAAGCAGAAAAAAACGATCCATAGTGATGAGACAGATGACGAAAAATGACATCTCACAGGACAACATGCCCAGAATGCCTACAATTTTGCACACTAAACTGTGTTTCCATTGTTCTTCTTTCAAAACATAGACACCTCGGAAGATCACGTCTGCCACTCCAATCGTGGCCATGTAAACTCCCATCAGAAAATCAGAAGCACTGAGGTTGACGACCAGAACCTTGTAAGCCAAAGAGGTCCCTTGGTGTTCTATAAACGTCCTATAGATCCATACTCCTACATTGCCTGTCAGTGCCATGATAGACAGAATCCAGAGCAACACTCTCAAAAAGTCAGACTTTAGAAGGTCACTGCACGAAGACAGTTCGTCCACAGGGGCATGGCATTCTGCCAGCTGGGCCATGTGAAAATGATGACAACACAGCTTGTGATTGTCAGTGTATAACACCTGTACAGACTTGCCAAATATTTTTGTCTGCAATGCTTTCACTGGGTTGTGACGAATATCTAAGACTGATATCTGTGTTGACCCTGTTAGTCCCTTAGTTGTGATTGTATCTAATCCTATACCAACC
>JAPXFY010005747.1:0-7500 GCA_030674185.1 Monoplex corrugatus
CAGTACCACAGAATGTCTCTGGTTTAATTTCCAATATTTTTGAAGACAAAAAAAACACGTACTGTTTACACAAAAAAAGAGTTTTTTAGGTGTTGATGCATTTTTCGACTGAAATGATTAAAATTCCCCCTGAAAACACTTTTTTTCCCTACAAAAATTTTGCAGAAATGCTGGGTTACCGGAACTGTGCCCCCAAAATTTGGGAAAAGTTTATAGTTTTACCAATCTTAAAAAAAAGGAAAAAACGAAAAACCGATAAAAAAAGTTACAGACCTATTGCTTTGAGTCCCCCCCCAAGCAAATAAAGGAAAATTTGGGTTTAAAAGACTTTTACCCTACTGTGATAAAAAAAACGTTTTTGGGAAACCCCGGGGTTTTAGAAAAGGAAAAATCCCCAAATTGACACCCAGTTAAACTTACAATCAGATCAAAAACAGTTTGCCCGCAGAAAAAGTGTTTTTTGTCTTTTTTGATGGGAAAAAAGCTTCGATCAAGTTTGGCATAAAGTTTATTGTTCAAGCTAAAAACTGTTTTGGTTTTTTTCGGGGGAAATGCAAAATTTAAAATTAAACTTTTTTAGTAATAGGAAAAAATTCAGGAAGAGGGGAGCTAGTTAAAATTTTCTTCACGATTGCCTGACATGGGGATTCACAAGGGGAGTGAAAACATATTTTATTTTAAAATTCTTATAAGGATTTTTTAAAGCTCTTTTAAATCGTGTTGTTTTAGTAAAAGTACCCTGATGATAATGACTTGGATGAATATACTTTAAAAAGACAATCCCGAGAAACCCCGAAATTACATCAGGAAATTGTATCAAATTGATTTGATAATTTGGAAATATTTGTTAGAAAATGGGTGTCGTTGTCAGCAGAAAAAAAAACATGTGCTGTTTGATCCTGTGGAACTAAATAACTTGCCCCTTTCAAATTGTTGGTAAGTTTTTTTAAATTTCAAACGGTGTAAAATTCGGGGGATTTACTCCTCCAAATTTAAACTGGATGTCTTTTTGTTTATATTTTTAAAAAAAGCGGAAAAACCCTTAAATTTTAAAAAAAATAAGCAAAATTACCCGGGGGGAAAAGGTACAAAAAGTATGATTCATCGTCAAAAGGGGGTAGGCTAATTTTCCCCGCCAAGAAGTTTTTCAATGCACCCAAATTTTTATAAAAAAGATTCAGGCTTGGACGCAAAAGTTTTTAAAATTGCCTAGGTTACCAAAAACCCTGCTTCTTTGGAAAGTAAAAAAGTTTTTGGAATTTACCTTTTTTTAAACAAAACCATGGAGGGTTGCTACAGCAAAAATTTCAATTAGAAATATTCAAAAAGTGGATAAATTTTTTGAGCAAAGAAATTTTAAATCAGGTTGATATGACTTTTTTCCCAAAAACGAGCAAAAAAAATTTCATCACAAATTACCCGCCGAAAATTAATTTTGGCTGGTTTCCCAAAAACAGCCAAAATAACAATGGATAAAAAAAACCGGGGGGAAACCAACGTAACGCCCCATCCTACATGGGAAATGCAAAGGCCACTTTGATTTCCCTTATGCAAAAGTTTTAAAAAAGTGATTGTCAACATTACGTATCCACGTTGTGAACCAAACGATGGAAAAGTCCGTACCCCCTCCCCATTTTTGATGGGTCAGTTTGCAAACCAGAGGCTGGGCAGCCTTTTTTTTGTTCCAAAAATTTTAAAATTAAAAAGTTTTTTTATTGGGGAAATGTTTATATATACAGCAAATTGGTGGGGGGTTCAAGCGTTGCATTATTTTAAAAAAGCCTTGGGCCTTTTGTCTTAAAAAATAGTTTCTTTGTTGATTCAAAATTGTATTATATGCCTTACAGTCTTTTGATAACCCGAACCAAAACCCGGGTTAAATTTTTTAGGCAAATCATCTAATACAAAATTTTTTAAAGATAAATGGTTCCCGGGAAATTTTTAAAATTTAAAGCTGGGGGCCTTTTTTCATGGGTTTGGGGCTTCATGGGGAACCCAAAGTTTTGTTTACCCGAGCAGCTTTAAATCCCGGTGCCCCCCCCCATTTCTGAAAATTCCCCTAGTTAATGTTAACCCTCGGGGGAAAAAAGGGGAAGCTTTACAAATCGCCCGAATTTGGGATCCCTGGATTCGATTTTCAGAACCTTTTAAAAATTTAAAAAATTTGTGTCTCCAAAAAAAGAATTTAAAAATTTCAGTTCAAAATATCGGGAAAAATTTGCAGTATTCCCCTTAAAAACATTTAAAGTTTTTTGTTATGAACCATTTTTTTTCCCCATTCAACTGAACGGGTTTGGAAAAACAAAATTTTGTAAAAAAAGTTTTATGAAATTTGGGGGGCGAAAAAATTCACATTGTATCACTTTTTGTTTTATGCCCGAAAACTTCGTTCCCTTTTTCCCCAAAAAGTTTCCCCAAAGGGAAAATATTTGAAAGCATTTTAAAGGGGTATTTGGGGTAAGTTTTGTTATTTTTAAAAATTTTAGAATTTATTGGTTCACAGTCCTGTTTAAAGCGTTATTTTTAAATTTTATTATAATTATGATTATTTTTTTTTTTGTTTTGTTTTTTTTTACGATTTTTTTTTAAAATTATTGTTTTTAGCGTTGTTCTAGGGTTTTTTTTCTTGTTATCCATATCCTTTTTCTTAAGACCTTGCCCCTTCCTTTTTTAAATTTTTTTTTACGTCCCCCTTTTTTTTTTCCCCTCCCCCCCCACCCCCCCCCCCCCCATTTCATCCCCCCATGCCCTTTTTTTCCCCCCCTAAAATCACTTTTAGTGAAAAGACGTTTTAAAAAAGCAACGAACGAACAAAACACACAAAAACACCAACCCCACCCCCACAAAACCCCACAAAAACACACAAAACACCACACACACACACGCCCACACAACACCCCACACACACCCAACAACAACCACTACACACACACACCCACAAAACCCCACACACACACACCCCACACACACACACACACACAAACCCCCACGTAAGTGACCGAAGTATAGTCGCTAAAAAGGTAACACATACTATGAAAAATGACTTGTATACTTGGGAATTCCACAGGGTTCCGTAACATCTCCTTTATAGTTTAATATTTTTGATCTAGGGCCTCCCAAAACACCAAGCCCCTCAAACAATGTAATTTAAGCTCAGTACGCTGATAAAGTAGCGATTTGGATGAATGTTTTGTTGAAAAAGAAGACTTCCTGAGAGAATTAAACTACATAAAGGGAAAGGTCTATCAACGAGAAATTAAAAATATTTCTACTTATCTGGCGGTTAACGGTCAAAGAAATATCCAATGAAAAAGCCCACACATGAGCTTTTTAATAATGGACTCAGTCCAAAAACGTCCCGTTCTTTACAATTGAAAAATGAGGAACTGAAATATATCAGGTAACATTTCTGGGAGTACATTTAAACTTCTAAAATTACAGTGGAAAGAACATACTGATGCCTTGTTTTTTAAAAGCTATAAAAGCTATGACTTAATAAAAAAAAAAAATCATTAGTAAACATTATTGGGGACAGGATACTAAAACGTTAAAAATCTTGTAACAGTTTTAGTCAGATCGAAGTTTGCTTATGGCCCAAGAGATATGTTTTAAAAAAATGCTATTGAAAAAACTTCAAAGCTTAGACATTTAAAGCCGTTAAATGTGCTCTTGGGGTACCACGTATACAAAATGCAAGAAGTATATAAAACAGCAGGCATCCTTCCTTTGGGAGATTGGGGGAAGTTATCACTGGAAAAAGCAGAGTGCTAATTATGCCGATACGGAACTTAAATTCGGTATGACACCCCAGTTCCCCAGGGGAGCAAGGACAATAAAGGCACAAGAAACAATATCCTCTTACACAAATGAGCTCTTCAAAATTTCCCGTGTCGTATCTAATAATGTTTCACATAAAATGACATGTTGTCAGCTGCCCACTTGGGAATTGTCCAATGCAACTGTTTTATATCAACTACACTGATAATGACCTGAGGGAAGATACTAATTCACACTTGTTAGCAATTGATGTTCTGCAATTTATTTTTCTGTCACATGTACATGCAAAATATTTACATTATTTGAAAATACACTGATGGCTCTCTTTTAGATGATGGTGCTGCGGACGCTGCTTTCTAATTCCAATTTCCAAAATTTAAAAGTAGAAAAGGCTTACTCTTTAGGAAATGGGCATTGAAAACTTCACTTCTGAATAAGTTGCCATCCTAATGCACGAAATATATAGTAGATCTGCCCATAACTTTGTTTAGTGTTTTATTATGTGTAGATTCGAAGTCTGGGATTGCAGTCCATCAAAAATGCGAATATGAGGTAAATAGTAGGTTGATATTTGAGATAAAATTTCTAATTCATTGTTTAATAACAAATAAAAACACAAGTTACTTTTTGTTGGATCACATCACACTGTGATATCATATATAACGATCGGGCGACAGAATAGCTAAAAATGCAGCACCGGGAAAAGGGCTGGCAGTACTAAACTTGATTTACCACTCTCTGAACATGAAATGAATGCTATATTAGAAAACAAAGCAAAAGCGCACTATGACCTTCGCCCCTTCATCGTAAGTTATCAGGTTTTACAAGACTAGAGATAAACTTTAGCTTACAGATTATCTCTCAAGTAACTTGAACTAAAATTTAGCAAAACCATCAAATGTATCTGTAATGATTACATAACAGTTAAACACCTGTTGTGCTGTCAGCAAATGTGACCTTATTTCACTGCTCATTTTACAAATTTAGAAAAAAGAAATATGCTGATTTCACTCTGTAAATTTACACATTGCAAAACCCTTTACTGCACAGTCCCATGGGTCCTTTTCATTGACTGAGCCGATTGTTATATATCTGTAACTCCCACCTAATCCTGTTTGTTTGCTTGTTATGTTCTCATTACTTTTGCCTGTTACAACGTTTTTAATTCGATAAGACAATCCTCTTCTCCCCCTTCTACCTCACCAGATCATAACAGATGACTTGTCATATGACAGCCCCATGGCCTTACATGCTCGTAGCAACACACACACACACACAAAACACACACACACACACACACAACACACACCACACAAAACACACACACAAAACACAACACACACACACACAACAAAAAAACCACACACACACACACACACACACACATATATACACACCACACACATATATACACACACACACACACACACACACACACACACACACCACACACACAACACACACACACACACACAAAAACACACACTAACCACCTCGGTGTGCTCATCACATTTGGCGGCGAATTCACAGCAATGTTTCTTTCCATTGGTGATCTTAATTCACCATCTGTCCTCTTAAATTTAACATTTAGGGTCCTTGCCTGCTATTTCACATGTCCTGGGCCCTTCTTCTAACCTCCATTTTTAATTTTTGTTTTGTTTGTTTGTTTGTTTGTCTGTTTGTTTGGGTTTGTTTTTTTGTTTGTTTTTGTGATTCACTTATTTAATGCCATAACACCAAAATAGATAATCCAAATAGTCATCAAAACTTATAATACCTGAAACAAAATGTTCTGAATAACCTAAAATTATCACGGTAATAATTTTCATTTCTGAATGTGAACGACTTTTCTTTAAATTTCTCTTTCGTTTATTATTTTTTTTTTTTTTTAATTAATTTCCACAAAACAGCCCTCAATCTGTGATTCAATAGATTGTATCGATTGCAAATGTTCAACACACACGCACAGACACACACACACAGACACACACACAGACACACACACACATTCTCACAAACACACAGACACACCACACCACACTGCCCACACACGCGCGCGCGCGGAGAGCACATACACACACACACACACACACGCCCACACACACGCACACTGACACACACACACACACACACACACACACACACACACACACACACACACACACACACACACACACACAATGATGTATAATGTAAATATATACATATATATATATATATATATATATATATATATAATATATAACACGTTTATATGTATATGCATACAATATATATAATATATATATATATAAAATTTTAATCTGTCTAGCATCTATATATATTCTATGTCTGTTTAGCTATCTATCTATCTATCTATGCAATTATGTAATTAGAGAGAGAGAGAGAGAGAGAGAGAGAGAGAGAGAAGAGAGAGAGAGAGAGAGAGAGTGGGAGATAACATGCAGACAAAAGCCATCGACAAAAACAAAAAAATATTGGATGATGGACGTGATACCTGAGCAATGTATCAGATTTTGAGTAATGACATTATAGGCAAATACAAATGCTAGTAATTACCCCTAGGCCGTAATTAGTATACCCATGATATGAGCCGTATACTTTCAGTAAGAAATGAAATCTATGACATAAATTTATAAGTCTATTGCATGCACACGTCCCCGTGGCGAAGTGATAAGTTGAAGAGATTGCTAACTGAGAGTTTTGTGGACTCAAAAGCAACAACACAACAAACAACAACAACAACAGCAAACAACAACAACAACAGCAACAACAACAACAACAGCAACTACAGCAACAACAACACAACAACAGCAACAACAACAACAGAAAGAAAAACAAAGCAAGTCAAGACAAACAAAGCAAAGACAATGGAAGACAAAACAAAGACAATAGGCGACAAAAACAAGACAAGACAAAGCAAGACAAAACAAAAACGATACTAAACAAAACAGTCCGGCTTTCCTCCCTTAACGCTGTCTGCCCATTATTTTCTCTTTTTTATCGTTGCAAGAGTATGCACCAAAACTTTGTCGCCACTGATCAAGTTTGGGGGGCTTTCCTCTCTTAAAGAAAGACAATATTACAGAAATCCAAACATCACACCAACAGTATCAGCCTTTCACATGCCGTGATAATCAAGTCACTTTCTCGTCATAGGTCGAGAATGGAAGACCAAGGAAGAGGGGGGACCTCATGAGGCATATCTTTTTCCAGCACTTGAACATGCTAACACCTTTGGAAGTAAAGGATGAAAGAATTTATAATAAAAATGGAAGAGCGCAGACATGAGAAAATTGAGAATGCGAGAGGGACACCCCGGAGGGGTTTGGTGTGTGTGTGTGTGCGTGTGTGTGTGTGTGTGGTGTGTGTGTGTGTTGTGTGTGTGTGTTTGTGTGTGTTGTGTGTGTGTGTGTGTGTGGTGTGTGTGTGTGTGGTGTGTGTGTGTGTGGGGTGTGTGTGTGTGAAAGAGAGAGAGAGAAGAAGAGAGAGAGAAAGAAAGAGAGAGACAGAGGCATAGAGAGACACAGAAACACACAGAGACAGACAGACACACAGACAGAGACAGAGACGGGGGCAGACAGACCAGCCAGACAGACAAACGGACAGACAGACAGACGGTAGTGCGAGCAAGCGAGCGAGAGAGATAGAGAGAGAGGGGGACAGGGAGACAAAGAACAGAGACAGTGAGAGAGATACAAGCAGGCAGACAGAGCGAGAGAG
>JAPXFY010005748.1:0-7500 GCA_030674185.1 Monoplex corrugatus
GGGGGCAGAGCCTACAAGCAACTGATAATTTCACCTGTCTGGGCAGCATACTCTCACGTGCGGTTACAATAGACGAGAAAAGGCTTTGGAAGACTCAAGGAACGTCTGGGAACGGAGAAGACTCAGCCTTAACACCAAGCTGAAGGTTTACCGTGCAGTGGTACTCGTCGCTCTCCTCTACGCCAGTGAGACCTGGACAGTCTACACCGGACATGTCGGACATTCAATCATTTCCACCTGACCTGTCTGCGCAGACTCCAGCATATGACGTGGAAAGATAAGATCCAGGACACGAAAGTTCTCAAACGAAGCCGGCACCCTCACATACGCAGAAAGTCCAAGTAAGATGGGCCGGAGATATGGTGAGAATGTCTAAAAATCGACTACCAAAACAATTTATTATGGAAAGCTGAGCCAGAGGAAGCGCCCACTTGATGGCCAAAAGAAACGCTTTAAAGAATGCCTTAAAGTATCCAGCAAGCAAGGACCTGGGGTTCGACCCCAGTACCTGGGTGACGCTTGCACTAGATCGACCAAACTGGGGAGGCAGGCTGACCATCAGAGGAAGAGCAGCTGAGAGAAAATGTACAACAGAGGCGCGAAGAAAACGACGACGACGACGACGACGACGATGATGATGATGATGATGATGGTGATGATGATGATGACGATGATGGACGGTGACGAATGACGACGACAATGAGGATGGTAGTGGTGACGATGGAGATGCTGAAGAAGATGATGGTTACGATGACGACGACGACGAAAAGAAGAACAATTTGACGATGAACGTGATAATAATAAGAACGACGATGGCGATGAAGATAACAGTAGGGATGACGATGATGATGATGATGACGACGTCTTTTCAATCATCACCTGCTCTGTAAAGAAGCGGTCTCTTTTTAGAGACACAATGGAAGATTGAGCGGGGTGCAGCATCCCTTCCACCAGTGAGTCCAAGTTTTCACGAGCCTCGAAGGGTTTGAAGAAAAGCCTGCTGAGTGGCACTATCCTGTCTGGACTGATCGGCAGAGCAGGAGGGATCTCCGAATGGCCGAATCTGCAAGTTGAAACACACAAACCATTCAACATATCCTTGTTAATGACGATAACAATCATTATCATCATCGTCCTGATCTCTGAATGGCCGAATCTGCAAGTTGAAACACACAAACCATTCTAACATATCCTTGTTAATGACGATAACAATCATTATCATCATCGTCCTGATCTCTGAATGGCCGAATCTGCAAGTTGAAACACACGAACCATTCTAACATATCCTTGTTAATGACGATAACAATCATTATCATCATCGTCCTGATCTCTGAATGGCCGAATCTGCAAGTTGAAACACACGAACCATTCTAACATATCCTTGTTAATGACGATAACAATCATTATCATCATCGTCCTGATCTCTGAATGGCCGAATCTGCAAGTGTAAACACACGAACCATTCTAACATATCCTTGTTAATGACGATAACAATCATTATCATCATCGTCCTGATCTCTGAATGGCCGAATCTGCAAGTTGAAACACACGAACCATTCTAACATATCCTTGTTAATGACGATAACAATCATTATCATCATCGTCCTGATCTCAGAATGGCCGAATCTGCAAGTTGAAACACACAAACCATTCTAACATATCCTTGTTAATGACGATAACAATCATTATCACCATCGTCCTAATCTCTGAATGGCCGAATCTGCAAGTTGAAACACACAAACCATTCTAACATATCCTTGTTAATGACGATAACAATCATTATCATCATCGTCCTGATCTCTGAATGGCCGAATCTGCAAGTTGAAACAACACAAACCATTCTAACATATCCTTGTTAATGACGATAACAATCATTATCAACATCGTCCTGATCTCTGAATGGCCGAATCTGCAAGTTGAAACACACAAACCATTCTAACATATCCTTGTTAATGACGATAACAATCATTATCTTCATCATCCTGATCTCTGAATGGCCGAATCTGCAAGTTGAAACACACAAACCATTCTAACATATCCTTGTTAATGACGATAACAATCATTATCTTCATCGTCCTGATCTCTGAATGGCCGAATCTGCAAGTTGAAACACACGAACCATTCTAACATATCCTTGTTAATGACGATAACAATCATTATCATCATCGTCCTGATCTCTGAATGGCCGAATCTGCAAGTTGAAACACACGAAACCATTCTAACATATCCTTGTTAATGACGATAACAATCATTATCATCATCGTCCTGATCTCAGAATGGCCGAATCTGCAAGTTGAAACACACAAACCATTCTAACATATCCTTGTTAATGACGATAACAATCATTATCATCATCGTCCTGATCTCCGAATGGCCGAATCTGCAAGTTGAAACACACAAACCATTCTAAACATATCCTTGTTAATGACGATAACAATCATTATCATCATCGTCCTGATCTCTGAATGGCCGAATCTGCAAGTTGAAACACACGAACCATTCTAACATATCCTTGTTAATGACGATAACAATCATTATCATCATCGTCCTGATCTCTGAATGGCCGAATCTGCAAGTTGAAACACACGAACCATTCTAACATATCCTTGTTAATGACGATAACAATCATTATCATCATCGTCCTGATCTCTGAATGGCCGAATCTGCAAGTTGAAACACACGAACCATTCTAACATATCCTTGTTAATGACGATAACAATCATTATCATCATCGTCCTGATCTCTGAATGGCCGAATCTGCAAGTTGAAACACACGAACCATTCTAACATATCCTTGTTAATGACGATAACAATCATTATCATCATCGTCCTGATCTCTGAATGGCCGAATCTGCAAGTTGAAACACACAAACCATTCTAACATATCCTTGTTAATGACGATAACAATCATTATCATCATCGTCCTGATCTCTGAATGGCCGAATCTGCAAGTTGAAACACACAAACCATTCTAACATATCCTTGTTAATGACGATAACAATCATTATCATCATCGTCCTGATCTCTGAATGGCCGAATCTGCAAGTTGAAACACACAAACCATTCTAACATATCCTTGTTAATGACGATAACAATCATTATCATCATCGTCCTGATCTCTGAATGGCCGAATCTGCAAGTTGAAACACACAAACCATTCTAACATATCCTTGTTAATGACGATAACAATCATTATCTTCATCATCCTGATCTCTGAATGGCCGAATCTGCAAGTTGAAACACACAAACCATTCTAACATATCCTTGTTAATGACGATAACAATCATTATCTTCATCGTCCTGATCTCTGAATGGCCGAATCTGCAAGTTGAAACACACGAACCATTCTAACATATCCTTGTTAATGACGATAACAATCATTATCATCATCGTCCTGATCTCTGAATGGCCGAATCTGCAAGTTGAAACACACGAACCATTCTAACATATCCTTGTTAATGACGATAACAATCATTATCATCATCGTCCTGATCTCTGAATGGCCGAATCTGCAAGTTGAAACACACAAACCATTCTAACATATCCTTGTTAATGACGATAACAATCATTATCATCATCGTCCTGATCTCTGAATGGCCGAATCTGCAAGTTGAAACACACAAACCATTCTAACATATCCTTGTTAATGACGATAACAATCATTATCATCATCGTCCTGATCTCTGAATGGCCGAATCTGCAAGTTGAAACACACAAACCATTCTGACATATCCTTGTTAATGACGATAACAATCATTATCATCATCGTCCTGATCTCTGAATGGCCGAATCTGCAAGTTGAAACACACAAACCATTCTAACATATCCTTGTTAATGACGATAACAATCATTATCTTCATCATCCTGATCTCTGAATGGCCGAATCTGCAAGTTGAAACACACAAACCATTCTAACATATCCTTGTTAATGACGATAACAATCATTATCTTCATCGTCCTGATCTCCGAATGGCCGAATCTGCAAGTTGAAACACACAAACCATTCTAACATATCCTTGTTAATGACGATAACAATCATTATCATCATCGTCCTGATCTCTGAATGGCCGAATCTGCAAGTTGAAACACACGAACCATTCTAACATATCCTTGTTAATGACGATAACAATCATTATCATCATCGTCGTCATCATCATCGTCGTTATCGTCGTTGTCGTCATCAACATCATCATCATCATCATCGTCGTCGTCGTCGTCGTCATCGTCATCATCAGCATTATCGACATCATCATCGTCGTTATCCCGTCGTTGTCGTCGTCAACATCATCATCATCATCATCATCATCACCGTCGTCGTCGTCGCCATCATCGTCATCACCATAACAATAATGATAAAGATCATAATGAGCAAACGGGTGCCTCACCACTGGCAATCAACCACCTCCCAGTTCCCGACACCCCCCACAGGAAGCATTTCCCCATGCAAAGGATCTGTCTATGCGCTGCATGGCCCGTTCAGACCCAGTCATCAGTTACTGTGTTCACAAACTTAATGGGAAGGTGAGGAGATGACAAAATCCCACACACTGCACACCAGTCAAGTTCAGACCAGCTACTGGACCAAGACGGAATGAAAGAGTTCTCCTTCACCTTGTTCTGGGTCTTCATTTCTCTAAGGGAATGATGGTGTGATAACAACGACAAAACATTCAGAATCAGAAATACACATAAATGAATCACAATACGTATTTCATATAAACAAAACAAGTCAAGATAAAACAAATCCTTCGCCTTGCCTTGCCTTGCCTTGCCTTGCCTTGCCTTGCCTTGCCTTGCCTTGCCTTGCCTTGCCTTGTCTTACCTTGCCTTGTTTTGTCTTGTCTTGCCTTGCCTTGTCATGTCTCGTCTTGTCTTGTCTTGCCTTGCCTTGCCTTGTCTTGTCTTTCCTTGTCTTGCCTTGTCTTGTCTTGCCTTCTTTTTTGGTCTGGTCTTGTCTTGCCTTGTCTTGTCTTGTCTTGTTTTGTCTTGCTTTGTCTTGTCTTGTCTTGCCTTGTCTTGTCTTGCCTTGCCTTGCCTTGTTTTGTCTTGCCTTGTCTTGTCTTGCCTTGTCTTGTCTTGTCTTGCCTTCTTTTCTGGTGTCTTGTCTTACCTTGTCTTGTCTTGTCTTGCCTTGTCTTGCCTTCTCTTGCCTTGCCTTGCCTTGTCTTGTCTTGTCCTGCCTTCCCTTGCCTTGTCTTGTCTTGTCTTGTCTTGCCTTGTCTTGTATTGCCTTGTCTTGCCTTGCCTTGTCTTGTCTTGTCTTGCCTTGTCTTTCTTGTCTTGCCTTGTCTTGCCTTCTCTTGTCTTGTCTTGTCTTGTCTTGTCTTATCATCTCTTGTTACATCAAATGCACATTCTGATTCATTCCTTGTGTATTTCTGATTCCTGCATGAACGCTGGCATTCACTATGATTGAAATGACAAACATTGTAAGAAAAAGTCCAGATTTCGTAATTCTGAAATGTGACCTCAGGTGTGCATCTGATGAAATAACACTTGACGTTTAACGGGGACAACAGGGATTTCAAGCCCTTGGTACACAAAATGAAAGGGAGGGAAACTTGTGGAATGGGCACAGATACACACACAAACACACACACACAAACACACACACACGCACGCACGCACGCACACACACACAACACACACACACACACACACACACACACACACACACACACACACACCACACACACACACACGCAACACACACACACACACACATACACACACACTGCCATATACAAAAACCATCCTACCTGAAAGCTGCCGTGGAAAAAGAATTAAATATCCGAGGGTCCACAGTCGGGTCATGTCTCGTTCTGTACCATCCACGAAATCCAGGTCATATTCCCGGCGCACATTAGGCCCCAGAACGATGGAGAGGTATTCAGAATAATGGATATTCTGCATCACGGCGCCAACAACGGCGCGAACCGTCTGGAAGATTCGTTCCGCTCCTTCCGAGTCCACAGGCCCAGTGCCGAACAATGTGCGGCGAAGCTGCTCTGCCAGGATGTTGTGGTACCTGACGAATACCACGTGCATCGTTGTCAGTGACGGTTGCTCGTTCACTCTGTCGTCGCCTGAAATTTATTCACAGCTATGGATAGTGACTGATCATTGATTGAAGACTGTGTTGCCTATTTCTCCTGTTCTTTGTTTTTATCATCGTCATCATCATCATCATCATCATCATCACCATCATCATTATCATCATCATCACCATCATCATCATCACCATCATCGTCATCATCACCATCATCATCATCACCATCATCGTCATCATCATCATCATCATCATCATCACCATCATCATCATCACCATCATCATCATCATCAACATCATCATTATCACCATCATCATCATCACCATCATCGTCATCATCATCATCATCATCATCATCATCATCACCATCATCATCATCACCATCATCATCATCATCAACATCATCATTATCACCATCATCATCATCACCATCATCATCATCATCACCATCATCATCATCATCATCATCACCATCATCACCATCATCATCATCATCAATATTGTTATTGTTGTTGTTGTTGTTGTTATTATTATTATTATTGTTATCGTTA
This sequence comes from Monoplex corrugatus, assembly GCA_030674185.1. Lineage (NCBI taxonomy): Eukaryota > Metazoa > Mollusca > Gastropoda > Littorinimorpha > Ranellidae > Monoplex > Monoplex corrugatus. Next base: position 6,601 of record JAPXFY010005748.1, read on the forward strand.
TCATTGTTGTTGTTGTTGTTGTTATCACTGTTACCATTATTGGTATTCCTACTACTATTATTGTTGTCATCATCATCATCGTCATTACGATTTTTTTTTTCTTATATTAATTATCAATATTATCATTTTTCGTTATTATAGCCTTCCAATGTTCTCAGATGTGCGTATGCATGTTGTTTTGCCGATGCTGTGTATTCGGTGTGTTGCTGCACTGACTGCATACTGTGTCTTTGTGGTGGTGCATGCAGGATGATTTCATGTTTCTTCCATAAGCCATAGGGCACAGTCTGCATACTATGTCTTTGTGGTGGTGCATGCAGGGTGATTTCATGTTTCTTCCATAAGCCATAGGGCACAGTCTGCATACTGTGTCTTTGTGGTGGTGCATGCAGGGTGATTTCATGTTTCTTCCATAAGCCATAGGGCACAGTCTGCATTCTGTGTCTTTGTGGTGGTGCATGCAGGGTGATTTCATGTTTCTTCCATAAGCCATAGGGCACAGTCTGCATTCTGTGTCTTTGTGGTGGTGCATGCAGGGTGATTTCATGTTTCTTCCATAAGCCATAGGGCACAGTCTGCATTCTGTGTCTTTGTGGTCGTGCATGCAGGGTTTCTTCAATTAGCCATGGGGCACTGATATCAATTACAGAATTTTAAACGTGTATATTGTGTTTTGCATGTGTATACCACGAGGGGACTTTAGGCACTGGCAGATCTACACACAGACTGATCTGAAAGATGGCAAAAATCTCGACTATATACCCACCACACAGCAGGTACACAGAAGATGGGGAAAATCTCCACAATTTACCCACCACACAGCAGGTACCATGAAGATGGGGAAAATATCCACAATTTACCCACAACACAGCAGGTACTCAGAAGATGGGGAAAATCTCC
>JAPXFY010005748.1:12500-14254 GCA_030674185.1 Monoplex corrugatus
CAAAACCAACCAACCAAACATATCACATACACAAAACCAACCAACCAAACATATCACATACACAAAAACCAACCAACCAACAACACAACACAAAAACAACCAACAAACAATACCACATACACACAAAACCAACCAACCACCAACCAACCAACCAAACAATCACAACACAAAAACCAACCACAACCAACATAGTCACATACACAAAAACCAACCAACCACCAACCAACCAACCAAACATATCACATACACAAAAACAACCAACCACCAACCAACCAACCAAACATATCACATACACAAAAACCAACCAACCAACCAACATATCACATACACAAAAAAACCAACCAACCAAACATATCACATACACAAAAACCAACCAAACCAACCAACCAACCATACATACACATACACAAAAACCAACCAACAACCAACCAACAACCAAACATATCACACACAAAAACAACCAACAATCACAACACAAAACCAACCAACCACCAACCAACCAACCAACAATCACATACACAAAAACCAACCAACTAACCAACCAACAACCAAACATAGTCCATACACAAAAACCAACCAACCAACCAACCAACCAACCAAACATAGTCACATACACAAAAACCAACCAACCAGCCCAACCAACAACCAAACAATCACCATACACAAAAACCAACCAACCACCAACCAACCAACCAAACAATCACATACACAAAAACCAACCAACACCAACCAACCAACCATACATATCACATACACAAAAACCAACCAACCACCAACCAACCAACCAAACATATCACATACACAAAAACAACCAACCACCAACACACCAACCAACAACCAACCATCAACAAACAAAAACCAACCAAAACCAACCAACCACCAACAACCAAACATATCACATACACAAAAACCAACCAACCACCAACCAACCAACCAAACATATCACATACACACAAAAACAAACCAACCACCAACCAACCAACCAAATATCACATACACAAAAAACCAACCCAACCAACCAAACATCACATACACAAAACAACCAACCAACCAACCAAACAATATCACAACACAAAACCAACCCAACACCAACCAACCAACCATACATATCACATACACAAAAAACCAACCAACAACCAAACAAAATATCATACAACACAACACAAACCAACCAACAAACATACTACACAACCAAAACCAACCAACCACCAACCAACAACACATAACACAACCAACAACCAAACCAACCAACCAAACACAACCAAACATATCACATACACAAAAAAAACCAAACCCAAACCCAAACCCAAAAATACTCACATACACAAAAAACAACCCAACCCCAAACCCAACCAAACCAATACTCCAAAACACCCAAAAAAAAACCAAAACCCAAACCCAAAAATACTCACATAAAACAAAAAAAAACCAAAACCAAAACCAACCAAAAAAATACTCAAATACACAAAAAAAACCCAACCCCAAACCCAAACCCAAAAATACTCACATACACAAAAAAAAAAAACCAACCAACCCCAAAAATACCCCAATACACAAAAAAACAACCAACCCAAAAAACCCCAAACCCAAACCCAAAAAAAAAAACCCAAACCACCCAAACAAAAAACAAAAAAACCAAAACCCAAACCCCCCCAAAACCCAAAAAAAAACCCCAAACACAAAAAAAAAACCAACCAAAACCAAACCCAAAAATACTCAAATTTCCAAAAAAAACCCCAAAAACCAAAAAACCC
>JAPXFY010005749.1:0-14253 GCA_030674185.1 Monoplex corrugatus
AACAAAATCATTTTAAAAGCAACATTCTTGCATATAAACCGTTAAAATAAACTCTTCTCCCTCTTTTTCGTCTCCCTTTTTTTCTCCCACTTCCCCCCCTTGCTTTTTTTTTCTCTTCTCTCTCTCTCTCTTCTTTTTTTTGGGTTTTTTTTTTAATGAAAACCCATTTTTGCTTAGCTTTTTAAAAAAATGAAATTGGGGTTCATTTCCCCGTCTACCCGGGGTTTTAATGCTCTATTCTTTGCATAAAAAGCTTTTTAAAGTTAAACTCTTCTCCCCCTTCTCTCTTCCCCCCCTCTCCCCCCTCTCTCCCTTCTTCCTCCCCCTGATTTTTGCACATCTTCTTAAAAACTTTTAAAAAGGGCCCCCTTTCCTCTCTCTCCTCCCCTGGGGTTTTTAACTAATCTGCAAAAACAAAGGAACCCTCTCCCCCCCCCTTCCCCCTTCTCTCCTCTCCCCTCCCCCCCCCTTTCCTTTCCCTTTTTCTTTCCGACCGGGATTTTTGCTCATTTTTGCAAAAAGGATTAAATTTGCCTCCCCCCCCCCCCCCACCCCCCCCTCCCCTCCTCCCCCTTCCCCCCCTTCTAAGTATTTTAATCTACATTCTTGAAAAAAAGCTTTTAAAGTTAAACCCTCTCTTTTCCCCCTCCCCCTCTTCCTCCTCTCTCTCTCTCCCCCTCTCACTCCCTTCTCTACCCATGGGATTTTTCCCCACTTTCTGCTTGCTTTTAAACTTTTTCTCCTCCCCTCTCTTTCCACCCCCTTACTCCTTCCCCCTTTTCCCCCTAACTCTTTTCCTTTTCCTCCCTCTCTCTTTTAAATTTTTTGGTTTTTTATGTAAATCGTTTTTCACTTCTGCCTTATGCGTATATACCCCCGTAAATTTAGCAAGGGATTAAAAAAGACCTTACCCTGGGATTTTTGCTCATTCTTCCCTAAAAGCGTTTTAAATTTTGACCCTTCCCCCCCTGGCTCCCACCTCTTTTTCCCCCCCCCCCCCCCCCCCCCCCCCCCCCCCCTTTTTTTTTTTTTTCTGCAAAATTTTCCCGCCGTTGGGGTTAAGTGTAAGCTGAAAAAGATACCCGTTTCGGGTTTTTCCCAAAAAAACTGTTCTGTTTAAATGCGCTTCGAAAAGGACTCCTCTCTCTCTCCCCCCTCCCTCCTCTCTCTCTCTCTCTCCCCTTCCCTCCTCCTCTCTCTCCTCTCTCTCCCCCCCGCGCTCCTCCCCCCTTTGTCTGCTCATTTTTCTACGTTAATTAACCTTTTTTCTTCCCCTGCCTTTTCCCTGTTTTTGGTCGGGGGAAGAAAGAAAACCAAACAAAATTGGGGTTTGGTCAATTTTTGTGATTGAAGGTTCCTTGTTTTGGCCCTTTTTGGTTGCGCCCCTTGTGTGTGTGGTGGTGTTGTGTTTTTTGTTTTGTGTTTGGTGTGTGTTTTTGTGTAGTTTTGTGTGGTGTGTGCGTTGTTGTGTTGTTTTGTGGAGTGTTGGTTGTGTCCCCCCTGCAAAAACCCACCCTCTCTCTCCCCCTCTCTCACTTCTCTCCTCCCCCTCTCTCCCCCTCCCCCTTTCTTCTCTCTGTGTTGTTTTGGTGTGGAGGTATTGTTTTATTGTGTTTTGAGTTTTGTTGTGGAGGGTTTGTGCGGGGTTTGGATGGTTGGTTTTTTTTTAGTTTTGTGGTGCTGGTGTGTCTTGTTTTGTTTTGGTGTTGGTTACGGTTGGAGGTGTTGTGTGCCCCGCATTAAGAAAACCTCCCCCCTCCCCCTCTCCTTCCTTTCTTCCCCCCTCTCTCCCCTCCTCCTCTCCTCTTCTCTCTCCCCTCTTGAGTGGATGGGTGTGGTGTGGTGTGTGTTTGTGTTGGTGTGGTCTGTGCGCGTGTTATGTGTCCTTGTTTTCCTGCATATGACCTCTTTGTGTGTGGTGTGTGTGTGTTGTGTGTTTTTTTTTTTCCCCTATAATGAAACCTCCCCTCTTCTCTCTCTCTCCCCTCCCCTCTCTCTCTCTCTCTTCTTTCTCTTTTTGTCTGTTGTGTGTATTGGGGCGCGCGCGGTTGTATTGTGCATATGTTTTCCCTCAAAATGACCTCGGGTGTGTGGTGGTGTGGTTGTTTTGGTGTGTGTTGTTGGGGTGTGTGTGTGTGTGGTGTGTGGGTTGTGTGTTCCGCATAAAACCCCCCACCTTCTCTCCCTCCCCGCTCTCCCCTTTCTCTTTTTCCTTCTTTTCCCTCTCCCTCCCCCCCTTTTTCCCCCCTCTCTCTCCCCCTTATCTCTCGCAATGTATTTTCGTAAATCCGTAAAAAGGGATTTGCCGCATGTCTTCCTACCGGGCTATGGATTCGTAAGCAAGACACAACGATTTAAAATTCCCCTCCTTGGCTGTTTGCTGCTTTTTTTTGTTTGGGTTGTTTGCTTTTTGCTTTCTTGTTGTGTGATGTTTTGAGTGATGAGTGAGTGAGTGAGGAGTGAGTGGGGAGTGATGATGGTAGTCGGTCGGTCGGTCAAACAGTCTCATTTATAAATTAGTCAGTTGGGTTCATCAGATTAAAAGTTAGCTGGTTCGCTAGTTATTAGCCCAAAGAATTAGTTAGTTTATTTAAATTGGGTTTTTATTTAAATTATTAGTTGGTTGTGGTTGGGGGTTGGTTGGTTTGGGTGGTTGGTTGGTTGTTGGGTTTGGTTGGTTTTGGTTTGGTTGGTTGGATGGTTGGTTCTTTCTTTCGCCGTTTTTTGGGTTAACCCGCCCTTTTTTTTTTTTTTTTTGAAAGAGTCATCGCAAAATCATCAAAAAGGAGAAAACCCTCAGTCTCCAGTCAATCTTAGTCGTATCAGTCAGCCCCCGGGGTCGTCAGTCAAGGGGCCAGTTTTTGGGATTCCCTTTTTTCCCTGCCTTCTACTTTTTAAAGCATTACCAGCACAAGAGCTTTCAGTGACCAGTACATCCTGATCGATTTTTTCAAGTTTTTACAACCCCCTCTCGTCATACCCCCGCCCCATCTCTCTCTCCCCTCTCCTCCCCTCTTCCTCCCCCTCTCTCCCCTCTTTTCCTTCCTCTCTCCTCCCTCTCTCTCTCTCCTTCTCTCTCTTTCTCTCTCTCCTCCTTTTCCTCTCTCTCTCTCTCTCAACACACACAACACAAAACCACTTTTTTCCTCTCTCACTCATTCTCTCCCCTCTCTCTCACTCTCTCTCAAACACACTCTCTCTTTTTTCTTTCTCTCTCCCCTCTCTTCTCTCCCTTCTCCCTCCTCTCTCTCCTTCTCCTCTCCCCCTCCCTCCCTCTCCTCTCCCTTCTCTCTTCTCTCCCCACACCACAACAACACACCCCCACTCTCTCCCCCTTACTCCCTCCTCTCTCCTCCCACCACCTCTCTTCTCTCACGACCACACACACCCCAACACACCCAAACACTCTCTCCTCTCTCTCTCTTCCACACCACAAAACACTCTCTCTCTCTCTCTCTCCTCTCTCCCCCTCCCCCCCCCCCCCTTTTTTTTTTTTTCGTGTTTCGGATGGTAGAGGGGGACGGGGAGATCCGGACCGGGGTAGGTTAGCGACCCCTGGACCCCCACAAGACCCCAACAACGACAGGAAGCAGTGTGGAAACCCCAAGTCTTTTTCCCCATACTTTGAGTAGCACTCCCATTTTCAGAAAAATCCCGCCCGGTTGGGGGGGGGGGGGGATGTAGGGGTGAAGGCAAGTTATGGGAAGGATGAAATGAAGAAAGACAGACAGACAGGCAGACAGACAAAGAGAGACAAAAAACTGACGAAACAGAGACAAGTTCAACTTTTAAAAAGCTTAGTACGCAAGAACATAGCATTAAGCCCACTGGGCCCCTCTTACAGCTGATCCTTGCTACATACATTTTTTTTTTATAAAACATATGACGAAGACAGAATGAAAAAGCTTACTAAAACTAAAAAAATTTAAAACAGAGAGAGAGGGGGAAAAAGAAGGAGGGGAAGACGACAAAAGAAAAGAAAGAGGGGCAGGAAAAGAAAAACAGAGACAGAAAAGAGAGAGAAATTGGGAAAGAGATAAGACAGAAAGACAAGGGAAAAGGGGAAAGTGAAAAAGAAGACAGACAACAAACAGACAGACATAGATTTCTGGCGCTAGGACTACCCCCCTTTAGCAGCTAACTTTTTTCAAAAAAAGATTCATCAGTCCGGGACACCCCCATATGCCTCCCCCCCAAATCCCACATAACCTGACAGATTTCCCCAGCCCACAAAATTTTAGGATAGTCTGGTCATGACGATTCTTCCTTTACCAAAAAGGTGGCCTTTCCACCTGGCCCCCCCGACCGACCGCAAACCCAATTTCCACAGCCGACGAAAAAACAAATGCACTTCAAACAAAACAGCTTCCACAACTTTCCCTGGCAGAAGCAAATGACAGGGGACACCAACTAGCTCAAAAAAGAATGATAATACGATCATACAAAAGCAGCAAGACTTCGATCTTCCAACCCCCCTGACCCCACTGTCTTGCAGGGAGGTGGGGGGCTGATGCCACCAGACGAGTAAATATTGGGTTTTGCTCTTTCCGACATCTCCAGCCTGCTCCCCTTTGTGGCGTCAACGTTCTTTTTGAAATGCTCGTCCTGCCCCGTCCCTTTGCCCGGCCCGCTCTAAAAACCTTTCCCTGTCTTCCCTGCCCTTGCCCTGCTTTCCCCGCTTGCCCTGTCTTGCCCCCGCCTTTTTCCTGCCTAGCTCTACCCCGCCCCCCGTCTGCCCTGCCTTGCTCTACCTTCCCTGTCCTTTTCCCCGCCTTCCCCCGTCTTGCCCCGGCTTGGCCTGTTGTCCTGCCTTCTCTACCTTCCCTGTCTTGCCCCGCCCCGCTCTGTCTTGTCTTGTTTTGTCCTGCTTTTCCGCCTTGCTGTCTTGCCCGTCTTTTCCCTGTCACCCCCCGTCTTGTCCTTTTTTCTTTTGTCCCTTGCTGTCTTTTTCCGCCTCGTCCCCCTCTGCCTGTCTTGCCCTGCCCCTGTCCTGCTTGCTCCTACCTTGCCCTACTCGTCCGTCTTGCCCTGCCTTCCCCTGCTTGTCCTCCTTGCCTTAAACCCCTTTCCCCTGCCTTGCCCTGTCCTTCCTGTCTTGTCCGGCCCCCCTTGCCCTGTCTTGTCCTGCTTGTCCTTCTTGCCCCGCTTTCCCACTTGCCCTGCCTTCTCGTTTGTCCTGTCTTGCTGTCTTCCCTGCCTCTCCTGTCTTGCCCTGTCTCCCCCGCCCCTTTTTCCCGCCTTGCCAACCTTGCCCTGTCTCCTCCTTGCCCCGTCTTGCGTCTTGTCCTGTCTTGCTCTACCTTCCCTGCCTTGCTCCACCTTGCCCTTCTTGCCCTGCCTTGTCCTGTCTTGTCCTCCTTGGCTGTCTTGCCCTGTCCTGCAGCCTTGCCCTGTCTTGCCTGCCTTGCCCGTCTTGGCCCTGCCCTTCTTAACCTGCCCGCCCTTGCCCTGTCTTGTCTGTCTTGTCCTGCCTTGCTCTACCTTGCCCTGTCTTTTCCTGCCTTGCTCTACCTTGCCCCGCCTTGCCCTGTCTGTCCTGTTTTCCTGCCTTGCCTAACCTTGCCCTTCTTGCCTGCTTGCCCCGCCTTTTCCCCCTTGCCTGCTTGTCCTGTCCTCGTTTGTTTTTTTTTTTCTGTCCATGGAACTCTTAATACTTTTCTGGCTTTCTTGTTGATGTCCACGCCCGACAACCCTATAAAAGTATTGGTTTTTTATAACATTCAAGAACTCTCTTTCCCCATGTTAAATTGATAGGCAATTTGTTGGTAAGAATGCTTTTCACTCTTTAAGCGTATTGGCTTGCCGATTCTCCTGGCTATTTTGATGTGCATCTGCTCTGGGGAAATGATCGTTCCCAGTTAATTTTTTTAAACTTATCACCTGTTCAAGGTTTGCCTTTTCTGTATTTGCATGAGGGATTTCATGTTTTTTTACTTCACCATGACTTCATCTTCCCGCGTTTTAGTTTCAACCCCTTTACATTTGCTTTCTATTTCTAGATTTAACAAGGTTTTTTAAGTTTCTTATTTTTTGCAATTTGCAGGGTGCATCGCGTACGAATGTTGTTTATCATTTTGCCCCCCAGCCTTTAATCCAGGGCTTCCTCTAGGTTCTCTGTTTTCCTGCAAAAGGAAAAAGATCTGGTGACAAAACACAACCCTTCGACTCTTTTTTCGATGTGTTGAAAAGACTTATACTTTTTTTTTTTTCCCATTTCAGCTGTTTTGTTCCCATACAATTTCTGATTATTCGTGATCTTTTTTCCCTCAAAACTGAGTCTTTCTAGTTGGGTTTATCAATTCTTTTGTCTTACCCGGGTCGAAAGCCTTTTGGGAAACAACAAAGCATAAATATAATTTCCTATTCTCTCGATTTACCTCTCAGATAATAAAATAGATAGACAGAAAGATAATGACGAAGACAGGCAGACGAAATAGATAGAAGATAGAAAATGTAGGTAGATAATAGAAAGATAGATAAAATAATAGACAAAGAAAAAATAGATAATAATAATAAAACAACATAATAATAAAATAATAAAAAAACAATAATAGTGTGGTGTGGGTTGTGTGTGTGTGTGTGTGGGGTGTGTGTGTGTGTGTGGTGTGTGTGTGCATGCAGCGTGCGTGTGTCTGTATATAAGTGTTCGGCCCTATGAGCTGGGTTTTTGTCACGCACGGGTATGGTGGTGTGTGTTTGTCCCCCGTATATCTCCCCCCCTACAAACTACAGCTCCACCCTACCTACCCAAAACCCAATCACCAACCTGTTTTTTCCACTATCTAAATACTTTTCATCTCCTGTATATCCCTGTGTCTATTTGTGACGCCGGACGCGTGTTTGGGCCCTGCGCACAATTGTTGTACCCTGTCCTTATACATTTGTGTAAGTGCTGCGTCTTGTGTATGTGTGTTAGGTCATGCGTGGTGGGGTGTGTGTGTGTGTGTGTGGGTGTGTGTGTTGGTGGAGTGGGTGGTGGGGTGTGTTTGTTGTGTGGCTGTGGCTGTTCGTGTCTATGTGTGCGTTTTTTGGGGTGCGCAAATATGCGTGCGTGCGGGGGTTTCGTGTTGACGTGCGTGCTCGTGTGTTCTGTGTGTGGTGTTTGTGGGTTGTGGGGGTGTGTTGGGTGTGATTGCGTGTGGTGTGGTTTTATTGTTTGCGGCTCTGTGTGTGCTCTTTTTTGTGTGAAAGTGTGTGGGGCTTTGTGATGTGTGTGTGTGTGAGTGGGGGGTTTGTGTGTTATGTATGTTGTATTATGTTTTTGGGTTGTGTGTGGTTGGGTGTGTGGTTTGTGTGTGTGTGGTGGTGTGTGTGTGTGGGGGGCTCTGTGTGTTCTCTGTGTAGGGGTGTAAGTGTTTTGGGGGGTGTGGGTGTGTTGGGTGTGGGGGTTTTGTGGGGGTGGCGTCTGTGGGTGTGCGTGGGCTGTTCGTGTCTATTGTGTGTGCGTTTCTGTGTTGCGGCGGGGGTATGTGTTTTGGGGTGTTTTTGTGTGTCTCTTTTAAGTGTGTTGCTGGTGAGTGTGTGTGGTGTGAGTGTGGTTTTGTGTGTGAGGGGTGTGCGTGCTCTGTGTGTGTCTGTGTGTGGTTTTGTGTGTGGCGTGCGTGGTGTTGTGTGAGGTGTAATTTTTTCGGTGTGTTGTGTGTGTGTGTGTTTTTCCCGTTATGTGTAAATGTGTGTTCGTGTGTTTGTGGTGTGGTTCGAGTGGTGTGTAGGTAAATGTCCGCACAAGGGCTGGTGGCATTAACATCAACCCGCCACGCAACTTTCTCGTCTTCCCGCTTTAATTTTTTACTTTCTTTAAAACGGTCGATCATTTTGGGCTGGCTTTACCTAAAGGGGGACCCTTTATCATTTGAGCAGACTTAATCGACGTCAAACTTCTCTCAAATTTCTCCCTTAATCTCCTGTCTTTATGCTTGTCTTCCTTTTTTCTTTTGCTCTTCTGATTCATTTTCCTTTCTTTTTCTTTTCTTCCTCTTTTTCCCCTCTTTTCAACCGCCGTCGTTTTTTACACACTAAAACAAAACAAAAACTACTCTACACTTTCGGGTTTTTTTTGTTTTGTTTTGGTGTGTTGTGTGTGTGTGTGTGGTGTGTGTGGGGTGTGTGTGTGTTTTGTGGGGTGTAGTTAGTTTGTGTAGGGTTGTGTGTAGAGGTGTGCTGGTGCTGAATTTTGGGAAGTATGTGTGTTTATGTGTGTGTGGTGCGTGTTGTGTTGTTTTGTTGTGTGTGTGTGTGTGTGTGTGTGGTTGGGGTGTGTGTGTGGTTGTGGTGTTTGTGTGTTGCACGCGCAAGGCGCGCGCAGTGTGTACGTGTTGTTTATTTTTTTAATATTTATGTTCTATCGTAAAGAAAAAACTTGTGTATTTTGTGGGCTGTATGCTGTACTTATGTACAGAAAGATAAGGTTGTGCCGTGTGTGTGTGTATATGACGTGTGTAAGTAAAAAGATAAAGAGTTAAAAGTGGAAACTGAGGATGAGTGGTGTGTGTGTGTGGGGGTGCGTTTGTCGTGTGTGGGGTGTTGTGTGTGGGTGTGTGTGTGTGTGGGTGTTGTGGTGGTTTTGTTTGGTGTGTTGTGGTGTCCCCCTGCGCTGTGGCTACTACGGTCTCCTAGGCCAGCAGCTCAACGGAAACAACCCAAACGTCACAAACAAAAAAATTACAATACATACAACACAACACAATACACACGCATGAAAATCAAAAATGCCCCAATTTATAGAACAAAACACCACACCGCTGTTTTGAGTTACGACAATACAACCCTAACACAAACCTATACCACTGTTGAGTTCGACAAAACGTCACGATACAAAAAAAAAAACATACAACACAATCACAAACCTTAAAATAAACAAGCCCAATCCATTTTACAAACACTACTACCACTTTAGAGTTTCGACAATGCGTTCATTTCTATCTCTAAAAGGAATAAGCTACTTGAAAATACATTTGCTATGGGGGGTGCACTCGAGACTTTCCTCCTTCTGCCCTCTCGATCGCCTATCGCTATAAAAGAAATTTTTTAAAACAACTGTTTTTCTTAAACAGCCAACCCAAAACGTTAAAAGATCTGTTCATTTGACTGCCCACGTCCTTTCATCACTGCAACAAAAAAAAAATAAATAGATAAATAAAATAAAAACATTGCGGGGTGGAGGCGAATGGGAGAGAAGCAGACGAGGAAGTTGCACAAAGAAAGTTTTAAGGAAAGAAAGAAAAAAAAGACATCCCACACCAAAACAACCCCAGATGCGGTGCACCACGCCCGCACCAAGGAACCACAAATTCACCCACCCCCCACACACACCACACACAAAACACACAGATAGAAGATATATAGCACAGAGACAGAGAAAACACACACACCTAACCCAACACCACCAACAACCACACCACACCAAAAACCCCACACCCACACCCACAACAAAAACCCCACACAAAACAACCACCCCCCCCCCCCCAAAACACCCCACACACAACCCCAAAACATAAATTAGCAACGGGAGGGGGGAGAACACTTTCGTGAGGACTGTAATAAAAAGTAAAACTAAACCCCCTGTTTTATTCCCTTCTCCTACCTCTCCTTTTCACAAATCTCCCCCTTCCCCCATTTCTTTTGAAATGACGACGCTCGACGCAAAGAAACCTCTGGTATTTAGGAGGGAAGGTCCGTCTTTGGCTTCCACCACTTTTTCCTTCTGAAAACTCAGGGGCATCACCGCTTTAAAAACGTAGGCTCGTTGACAGGGTCAGCAGGGATGAACACGAAAAAGCAGAGCAATGACAGACGGGGGAGCCTGTTGGGAAAGGGATCAAGGAACGCAATCAAAGTGCCCCAGCCTCGGGGGAACCCCGTCATCGGGTTGTAATAATGACTTCGCCAAACATTGGGGAACTTTGTGATATGAATATGCACGTGATGTTTTTGATTCAGTTTAGATAGGGGACCCGATCGGTTTTTCTTGTCTGGTTCACTGCACAATCATCAAAAGTGCATGCCTTTTTGAGCGAACTCATGAGGGGGAAATAATGGCAAAAACTCTGTGTAATTTTTTTTATTTTTCTCAAAAAGGGGCATACTTTTTCAAAAAAAAAAAAATACACTTTCTCATTTTTATCATGCCACCGCCGCATGGTTTTGGCGATCATGGCCCCCTACAACTACCCTTTCGCTGCAAGTACACTTCCACCCTCTTTGTCCTCAGCCTCCTGCAAGCCCGCCAATTTTTATCCAAAAAAAAAAAAAAAAAAAAACGTATAAGGTAAAAATCGGGGTGATTTGGTAAAACCCCAAAGACAGAAAGTAATCTAAAAGTTTAAATTTCCCCATTTTGCGGCCAGTTTTCAGATCCCCCGTCCTTAAAAAGCCGCAAACTACGTGTAGGCTCCCATCTTCGTTCAAAAAGTAGTTTATTTTTCATCAGGGGGTTTTTTTGTTTGGGGGAGAGGGGGGGGGTTTTGTTGTTGTTTGTTACTGTGTGAAGTGGTTTTTGGGTTGTTGTTGAAGTTTGATGATGAGAGTTTTGATCATAAAGAGACAAGACAGATTTGTGTTTGTTGGTGTTGTTGTTTTTGTTGTTAACGTCGCGCGTCGTTGTTTTTTCAGATCATCATGCAAATTTCCCATGTCCTAGTTTTCAATGACAGTAATTGATTATTTGATCCCAGACAACTGTTTGGGTAATTTTGGCAAGCATTGACTGGTCGACTGATCAAGTAAAAAAGTAAGGTTTTTTTTAACTCTTTATTATTTTTTTCCCTTCCTAAAACTCGGGGCACTCACCCTCAAAAACTTGGTTTATTGACAGAGTCTGCTGGATGAACAAGATAAAGAAAAGCATTGAAGAAAAAAAATAAAAAACAAACTGGGTGGGAAAAGGATCAAGATATCTGAAATAAAAAACTGCTAACTCAGGTGAACCTGTCGTCTTCTTGTAATTAAATGACTTCAGTCAGAGCATCGAGGATTTTGCAATCATTTGAAGTCAAACGCTTATTCGGTTGGTTTAAAACCGCAAAATAAATTTCCTTCGGTTCATTTAACGTTTACGCAAGCAGAAATCTGTAAAAAACGAAAGGAGCAGGATAAGTGCAAAATCTCTCTCTCTCTCTCTCTCTCTCTCCTCTTCCCCTCCCCCCCTTCTCTCTCTCTCTCTCACACACACACAACCACACACACACACGTTTTTCTCTTTTTGTCTCTCTCTCTTTCTTTTTGTCTCTCCTTTCTGTTTTGGGCAGTGGAAAAAAGTGCAAAATTTCCTCCTCTCTCTCTCTCTCTCTCTCTCTCCCTCACTATTCACTCACTCTTTCTTTTTTTGTCCTCCCTCTTTTTTCTTTTGTCTCTCTCTGCTGCCCTTTCTCTCTCTTTACTTTCTCTTTGTCTCTCGTCTCTTTTCTCTTCTATCTACTATCTATCTACTGTCGTCTGTCTGTCTCTCTCTCTTTTTTCCTCTTTTCTCTCTCTCCTTCTCCCCCCTTCCCCTTCTCGTCTCCTCTCTCCTGTCTCTCTCTGTCCCCCCTCTCTCTGTCCTCTCTCACTATCTCCCCCTCCCTCCCCCCCCCCCCTCTCTCCCTCTCTTTCCCCCCTTTTGATCAGGGTGCAATTTTGCGTGTATCATGATGCAGATATCATGTCTTCTTCGCCCTTCTCCCGTTATTCTCTGAAGAATCCCCGGGGCGCCTCATAAAAACTGTTCACCACTTCCAAAAGGATGCAGAGTATCAGCAGAACAAAGGGCAATATCACCCGGCCAAAAACTGCAGTATCACTTCGGACAAAGACGCATTATACCCCAGCACGGGATGGGTACCACACCAAAAAAGGGATACAATATCCCCTGTACAAAGGATCAGTACACTCTGGGACCCCAAGATCAACACCCAACACAAAGGATTATATCACCCTAGGACACAAATGCAATATCACCCTAGACAAACGATCAGTATCACTCTAAAACAAGCCCTGCAGCACACCCACACAAGGATTATTTTCACCTAAAACAAAAAGGGTTGGTCACCCTAGGGCACAGATACAGTCCATCCTACAAAAGCGTGCAATTTCACCCCACACAGTTCCTTTTTCCCCAAAAACTTCAAAAAAGGCGAAATTTTAAATGGGCTTCAAGGGGAGGGACCTGGAAAAAAAATCTATTCTTTAAATTTTACGCCAGGGCAGCCGGGAAAACCCCTGCTCTTCACATTTTTAATGCCCTGGATCTTTTTGCGTGGCAGCCCAAAACCCACGGGCCACTCGTTTTTTTTGTCCCCTTCCAAAGGGGAAAACTTGGTTTTTGATTTTCCGGTCGAACTGAAGGAAAAGTCAGGCCCCAACTGGGAAAAAAACCCCCGGGAACGTCGAATTTGTTACTGGCGCAAAAATCTGAACCATTCGTACTTCCAAATATGGGAAAGATAAGGACCTAAAGTGTTTTTGCCCAATAATTCTGGTGGCCCCGCTTTTGCCCCCTATCCTCCTAATTTTTAACCTTCTAAAGCGTAGAGTTTAACTTTGTGCAGAATTCCCAAGACTGTCAATAATTCTGGCAACTGGTGGAGCATGTATGGATTTGCGCGTGCGAAAACCCTTCTGAACAAAAACAGAACCCCAACAGCAAGAAGGCTCATGACCAAAAATCATGTGCTTGGAGGGGGGGGCATACGCTAACAGGAACTGGGGAAACTGAAAAAAATCTTTTAGAATCGCTGCCTGGGAAAGGGATTTTTTGTCAGTCTGCATGGGAAATGGGGAAAAATCCAGGACAATGTATCGGCTCACTGATGCCCCCAAAAAGATGTCGCAGATAATCTTTAAGATTCACGTTTTTCCCCAACTTGTCCAAGACATTAAAGAACCAATTTTTCTGAATTCTGCAAAAGGTTTGGGAAAGTTTAACAATCTGGAACGACACGAGAAAATTGAAAAGAGACTTAGTGGAAAAAACGGGCAAAAGAGACCCAAAAACAAAGATGACGGGCTTTTAGTTTCCCCTTCGAAACCTTAAACAAGCCTACCAAAATACAAACGGAAAAAAGGACGGAGTGACATACACACCAACAACACACGCACACACACAACCAATGCACAAACGCATCGCATACCCACATACCACACACTCATTATCACATTCATCTGTGTTATAATAAGTGTATAGTACGCCACCACCCCCACCCTACTACTACTACCAAAAATGATGACGATTATAATGATATGATGGTAAAGATCCCTGTGGAAGAAATATTCATAAGGAAGATTAGGAAAAGACAGGCAACATTTATGCCCCTTTATGGGAAGGGGAAATTTTGGGGCACCTGGGCCCAACGGAAAGCTTGAGGGAAAGAGACACCAGGTAAACCCAGGGGGGAAAATGCTAGACGGACTTGCAGAGTGGCTGGAGAAAGGAGGGGAGGGGATTTTTGGGGGCAAAAAGAGAAAAGACAGATGGGAAATCCAGTTTCGCCACGCCAGGGCACAATGATGATGATGATGGAATGATGGGTAATGATGGTGGTATAAATTTAGGATTAATACCATTGTAAATAAAAAAGCCCCCTCCCGATCTTGATTCAAGAATCGGGCGCACTCGCCCCCATTCACCAAAACAATCCCCCCCCAAAAAAAACCAAACCTCCAGGGGACAATGCATACGCCAAAAGGAAAGGAAAAAACAGGAGAGGACGTAGAACCCTGTGACCCCCGACCCCAAGCGTCATCCTCCCTCATTTCCCCCACACACACGACACCATAAAGCTGGGCTAGGGTGCATCAAGCCTATCATGAATGACACTGACCCCAAAATGCTTTCTCTCCTCTCTCCCTCTTCTCCTCCCTCTCTTTCCCCCCTCTCTCTCCCAACAACACACACAAAACACACACACACAACACACACACACCCCACCCACACACACACACACACACCAACACACACAACACCAAAACAACCACGTCCAAACATTTTTTCCCCTTTTCTCTCTCTTTCCCTCTCATTGGACTCCTTTCTCTTTTACTCACTCTTTTCTTTTGTCTCTCACATTTTTTTTTTTTTATAAAAATTCAGAAAGGCAAAAGGCTGAATGGGCTTTAAGGGGTGGGTACTGGAATTCCCCCTTTGCCTCCAAATTTGATCCCGGAGGGCGGGCGAATCCCTGCTCTTTCCGTTTTTAAATGCAAACCCAAAACCATGGGTCCACTCTTTTTTTTTTGTTTTTTTGTTGTGTGTGAGGTGGGGGGGTGTGTGTTTGTAGTGGG